>JAWKAU010000881.1:0-28000 GCA_033398695.1 Orobanche coerulescens
AGGCAGACACTTCGGCATTATCCGGACGAGTACGGCACGGGCCGTGTCGGACGACACGACCGGGTCCGGTCGGCCGTGATCGGCCAAAATCTGAAAAATGAGCGGGTGAGCTAAAACGACCATAACTCTCTCGTCCGGACTCCGATTGACTCACCGTTTGAACCATTGGAAAGCTAACTCGATGCTCTATAATATTGCAAAGATTTAGAATTTTTGGAGTTACCAAAAATTAATGGTGATCTAACAAAGTCGAACTCATATGAGGAAAGTTGAAACGATGAACAATAACGATACTCAACTCGAAGTTTTTACGAACGGTGAACACGGTGAATGAACATGATTGATGAATGATTATAATTGAGTGAAAATACACTGAGTGACAATTACAGACTGATAATTACTGAATGAAAATGAATGAATTACAACCGGGTATTACAGTATATGTAACACCCCCAAACCAATCGGGAATATTACAGCGCCGCAGACCCTCTCCGCGAGGATCTACCAGGCTAAATACAAAACAATGCGTCACTTCACATGCCGACATGGATACGTAAAGGACCGTTAGACCGATTAGGTCTTATATCACAACACACACAACATTACATACATGATACTTGCCCAGAACACATACCCACGCAGGGGCTAGAATACAATAACACTTCCATAAATCGGGGTAACAACACATCGGAGGGATAACCAACATGACTCTACCATATACTCTACAATTGGTCTTCACGTGATTAGTATCTTCGTCTCCCATCATCCTTCGTATCGATCCTGTGATTCGCTCCCCAGCTACCTACAAGTACCGGGCCTTGTCTGAGACATCCACCCCCGAACTCTCGGGGTTAGCAAAACTCCTTTTTTGCTAGTGCAAGTATAAAACCAAAAGTACAAGCCATACGTAACTTGCTTCAAGAATATAAAATCTTGAATATATTTCCCGAGATAATTCACTTAATCAAAACAGTTTGATTTATTAAAGGTAGGAAAAGAACCATGTGTCTCATACAAAATATTTTACCGTCTCGGGAGTTTGAAAACATTTGGAAATAATGAATTCTCAAGTCTTTCGAAAACACTTGGGGACACGGCCCAAAATCATCTTTCCAAAATACGATTCCAATAATAAAACGCGGTTCCACAACCCAATTCACAACACACGGGGTCCAAGACCCAAATCATAAGCCACAGGGTCCACGACCCGAATCACATAACACATGTTCCTAAGGATTATTCGCGTCCCGTGCTAACAAGCCACGAACCTCAGATGCTCCCGTAGAACATACCCGAGTGAATAACCCAATAGGAAACCATACCAAATCACATGTCCTCGTGACAACAGTCACGGAACCATTCCATACCACAGCCATAAGTTATCCCAGATCGGGCTAACAAGCCACGAACCTCGGAGTCCCGCGAGACATACCCGATGATAACCCCACAAGTTATCTCGGCATCGGGCTAGCAAGCCCCGAACCTCGGAGTCCCAAGACATACCGGATTGGATAACCTACGGTCACGCCCGACCCATACTAGCAAGTATGGATCCCGGAGATTCAACAATCCTACCCGGAGGCACATCACTTTCAAAGAATCACATCACAAGGAGTAGAACATCAAGCCAAGCAACACTTAAACATCACAGTCTCCTTTCAAAGGAATAACAACTAATATCCCACGTAATACATTCTTAACGAACAAGTACCCATAATATTACGTAATCCCGCCAAAGGATTACGGTCTAATAGACTCATTCAAAATGATCATATCATCTTTTCAACATACAAATCAACACACATATTCCGAGAACACATATATTCACGAAGTACATAAATTATCGTTGGAAGACAACATTCATCGAGAACATACCAATCCCTTTACGTTCATTAAACATTGGGTTTCGTATATAATCATTTATCAATAATTACGCCTACGAAACATGAAACGTATGGACAAGATACTTGCCTCGATATCACGAGCAACGAAACGACGAGCGGGCGCGATCGGGCAACCTTCGAACCTCCAAAATGATCAAGACTTCGACACCACGAATACTACGAAAATAGCATCACCACAATTCAATAACACTAATCGAAATCCGAAGCGATCCTAAAAGCGACAAGGATCTAAGTATTCTCAAAGAAATCAAGAATCGTTGATCCGGCGATAAAAGTCGATGAACGGTTAACAAAATCAAGATTACGGTCAAGACAAACAAGAACAAATAACCGATCGGATGAGATCGGTCAAGAATCACAAATCCAAGCAAAAACCCCAAATTTAAGAAAATAGGGTTCTAACAAGAGATTACCTTGATTTGGACCAAGAAGACGATTAGATGTTGTTAAACATCTACAAATCCACTCAAAGATGAGGCTAGAAGAAAAGGATCGGTCCTACTCGCCTCTGGATCTCACTCCCGTCGGAAGAGATGAAGAAAAGTGGGAAAATGACGACTTAATGCTGCTGTCCAGTATTTATATTTGGGCGATGATTAGAGTGCGCTAATTATCATTCATTAGAGTTCGCTAACTGGGTCAACGATCCAGAGACACCGCGTATAAGCTAGTTAGCGTGCGCTAGCAAAAAAGCCGTAGCGTGGGCTTTCGGGTCTCAAAACCATCCGGTAGCCTGCAGGCGTAATCGCACCTACCGAGTAGCGTGCGCTAGAAAGAAGAGGAGCGTGCGCTAAGCGACCGATAGCGTGCGCTAGCTATCGGCCTTAGCGTGCGCTAACAAAGCTCGATCCCGATCCGGTAGTTCTTGGATCCCTCTGGCTTGCGGTTAGCGTGCGCTACACATTCGGTAGCGTGCGCTAAACACCACGCAGTAGCGTGCGCTATGCTTCAAGCATTAGCGTGCGCTACACCACAAAATCTCAAAAACTCACAAAGTGATCCGAAATACCTCCAAAAACATGTCCCAACAAGTCACAACCAAACATGGCACGAAATTCCTACGATGAGGACCGTGACAATCCGATAAAACCCAGAAAACCCAACGAATCCGGAATAAAGATCTCGGGTATTACATTCTACCCCTCTTAAAAGAAGTTTCGTCCTCGAAACTTGAAACATAAAACGAACGACGCAAAACAAACTCAGATAACACACGTTATTCGTTGCCGAAATAACAAAACACGACGAACGAAAATCAATACGGTTGAATAAGTCAACAGTACATCAACTTAAACACGAGCTATACGCTGGACCAATACGAAATTCCACAGCCCAAGGGTTGGGAGATCGAACACAAAACAAATTTCCTGAACTTAAGGAAATTACGAAGGAGTCCTAACGCTCAACAATTACGAAACGAGGTCAACAAAAACTGAACCATCCAACGATTTAGTTACAACGATCGAGACAACAACAGTCGATCAATCATGTTCGAATCACGACGAACAATAATACTCAAACAACAACCCCAAAGTTCACATCTCGGCTTGAGACAATATACGATTCGGTGAAGACAACAAGATGTGTATTCACATAAGATCCACAGGAGAGGGAGTTGCATTTGGAAAGTCATAGCGACAAACGGTTTATTCTGAAACAATACTACAACTCGTTTGGTCAACCAAAAGCACAGAACAGGACAAGTTCAGAAAACATCGACGAACATAAACGATTCGACAGAGTCGAAAGTACAGAGTTCAAAATCCGATTCACTTCGAATAAAAGAAGTTAATCTCCGGAATATCAAAACAACAAAACGAGTGAAATAACATAACAAACATCTGATAGGATAAGCCACTCAGGGTTTCTCGGAGTCGATCCAGATGTCGGTGCTCAAGTCCGTGCCCCGGAAGGCTCGGAAACCATCTCGCAAAACTGAACTCGGTGCCCCTCGAGTCCACACCTGTAACACGTTACTGGCGGAGAAGGACAATGTGCACGAACATGTCCCGCCACATTACAGTTAAAACATCTCCTGGCTTTACCAGGAGTCAGAACAGAAGACTTGGAATTCTCAGTTCCACGCATCGAGCGATGGAGCTTCACAGCGGAAAGACTACTACGTTGCAAATTGGAAACACCGACTCCTGCACTGTCCACGCGATCATCGGACTTCTTCTGCTTCTTCGACTCGGGGACACGCTCCGATGATAACGAAGCTAGTTCACGGGCTAGTGCTCGATATTGATAGTCCCTCAACGAAGTGCAATTGAATCCCGACATATACACGCGAATATCCGGCTTCATCCGTCTCACAAAGTGAAGGATTCTCTCTTCCTCGGTTCTCACCCGGTCTCGTACATAATCGAGTTGTTTGCTATAATCGATGATAGCTTGCGACACCGATATATCTTGCGGTTCTGCCAAGTAGAATTCGCGAATCCTCTGTCCATAAATGCTTGGAACTCCGCCCACGTGACATCACGATCACGAGGTTTAACAGCTTCCCACCAATTAGCGGCATCTTTGTCGAGAAGGTACTGAGCGATAGGTACCTTCCGCTCTTCAGACACCCGACACCTCGAAAATCTTTCCCAGTGGAAAATCCAACCATCCTGACCAACGCATCCGCAAAGACCGCGAATCGAGGGGATTCATACGAACTACCTCGCGAAGCCATTGATTTACACCAACGTTCGACTCGCATCAATGCCGCGTTGAACCACAGGTCAACCGAGTCATCGAGTCGCTACTTGTTGCAATATAGTAGCAACACCCAAACTAAAATCATTCCCGTAGCGTTCTCTCGATTCCGCATCTGATCCCCGTGGCCATCAACACCACGGTTACGACCACGACCTCTGCCCCTCGGCATACTAACAAACAACAACCTATGGTAACGAAAGATCATGACACATAGCAAGATATTCACATCTCTGTCTTTAATCCAACATCATTAAATTATATACATATTACCATTTAATTCCAACTAGAGCACAATATACAAACTATTATACCAACAATCTTCATTTATAATGCCGTTGTTATGTGATTCATAAATGCAATGAAATTGAAATCATCCATTATATCAAAGTCACTTTCTGTACGGTTTCCGCGCCGGAACTCACCACGTTGAAAACCATTTTCGAAAACGTTCCAAAATGCCAAAAAGGCCGATGACGGTAATACTTTCCAAATACTCCCCAAAAAATCATTTTCCAAACACCAAATACGGTCACCAAATACCGTTTGAAATTACAAGGCGTAGACGCGAAAACTCAATAGTTTCAAAATATATGTTAAATCACCCAACAAAAGAGTTAGGAAAAAGGGTCAACGAAATAATTCAAATTTACAAACCCAGAAGGTCATTTTGAAACACACACTATTTGGTAAAAGTACCCAAAAAGTCACTTTGGACTTTACACACGCAATGGATAAGAACACATTCAAGTTACACATAACCACACACAACAATTGTTATTCATGAACATATACCAAATAATGCCGAAAGTCGAAGGTTACAAATAAACAACAACATACGAATCCAAACGCCAACAATTTACATTCTCACTACATATCGTTTAACCGGAAAAGTTGAAGGCGAAAGTCACGTCTCAAGTAAACTATTGGTAGACCTCGTTTAAGCATTTAAAATATTTTGAAAATTTTCAGTGCAAGATGAAAATATAATATGTATAGTTTGAATTCTCAAAATCTTTGGTCTCGAGGTCATCATACGAAAATCAAATCATTTTTCCTTCTCGAAGGATATTTTTAAATAGAATTTACGTGACTTCCCCAAAACATTTGAAATTGATATACCACATTGATAAACTTTTATTGAGTAACCACTCCAAAACATCACTCCTGTAAAAACGATTTTACACAAAGATGTAAATATATATATATACATACATACCGGTACTACTCTTTATTCCAACACAATACGAGAATCAAACAAGTATGGAGTAAGTATTCATGAGGCACAATTAAACTCCACATAATAACATAGTATCACGTAAACTCGTATAATACGAGACACAACAAGGTAGGGAGACTTACATCCACAGATCGCACGAAGATGATGGTTGCACCTCGATACTAATCACGACCGACAACTCGGACGACGCGTCGCGACACCACTCAGTCAGACCAAATCTGACAAGACAAGACCCGACAACACTCAACTCAACCCGACACCTAGGTTTCCTCAACCTAAGCTCCTATACTATATTCTTTAACCCCCCAAAACAAATCGGTAATATTAATGCGCCGCAGACCCTCTCCGCGAGGACCTACCAAAGCTAAATACAAAACAATGCGTCACTTCACATGCCGACATGGCTACGTAAAGGACCGTTAGACCGATTAGGTCTTATATCACAACACACACAACATTACATACATGATACTTGCCCAGAACACATACCCACGCAGGGGCTAGAATACAATAACACTTCCATAAATCGGGGTAACAACACATCGGAGGGATAACCAACATGACTCTACCATATACTCTACAATTGGTCTTCACGTGATTAGTATCTTCGTCTCCCATCATCCTTCGTATCGATCCTGTGATTCGCTCCCCAGCTACCTGCAAGTACCTGGACGCAATACAGACATCCACCCCCCGAATACTCGGGGGTTAGCAAAACTCCACTGTTTTGCTAGTGCAAGTATAAAACCAAAAGTACAAGCCATACGTAACTTGCTTCAAGAATATAAAATCTTGAATATATTTCCCAAGAAAATTCACTTAATCAAAACAGTTTGATTTATTAAAGGTAGGAAAAGAACCATGTGTCTCATACAAAATATTTTACCGTCTCGGGAGTTTGAAAACATTTGGAAATAATGAATTCTCAAGTCTTTCGAAAACACTTGGGGACACGGCCCAAAATCATCTTTCCAAAATACGATTCCAATAATAAAACGCGGTTCCACAACCCAATTCACAACACACGGGGTCCAAGACCCAAATCATAAGCCACAGGGTCCACGACCCGAATCACATAACACATGTTCCTAAGGATTATTCGCGTCCCGTGCTAACAAGCCACGAACCTCATGTAATATCCGCAATTTTCGATTTTCGGTAATTTTTTTTTTTCGGCGGAAGTCTGTTTTGACGACTCGCTCATGTCCGTTTCGTCATTCTGAGAATGATTAATTATACACTTTTTGACATCCGAGTTCGTTTCGGTGTCGTTTCGTTGAGTTCTGTGCTTTTTAGCGACTTTTCCGCACTTGAGTTCGATTCTTGCGAATCTCGACCAAATCGCTGCTTTGAGTTTCCCGCAAGTCCGTTTAACTTTGTTAGACGTGTTGTGAACTTCGGTTTGGTTATTCGATCACGTATCGTGATTTTCGGGCATTTGGGCCATTTTCGTAATTTCCCAAAGTTTGGGGTAATTACCTTCCGTTGTCGAATTTCGAGCCTTCGGGTGGTCGGAATTGTGTGTCCTACTAGCTCTTAGATTCGTCTTTGTGAGTACTTCGTAACCGTATCTTCGGTTCGTATTCGTGTTCGGGTTTCTGTCGTTTTGTTGAATTCGGGATTTCTAAACGACTTTTCTAAGTATGAGTTCGTCTTTGTTAGATCACCATTAATTTTTGGTAACTCCAAAAATTATAAATCTTGCAATATTATAGAACATCGAGTTAGCTTTCCAATGGTTCAAACGGTGAGTCAATCGGAGTCCGGACGAGAGAGTTATGGTCGTTTGATTTTGGCCGGGCACTTCCAGAGCCTTTCGGCCGATAGGGGGTCGATAGACTCTACCGCCTACTTTCGATGGCTATCGGTTGGGCCTATCGGCCGATAGGCCGGCCGATAGGGTCTGCTGTGTTACACTATAAATGTGTTGTTTCAGCGTAAATCGTTCATTTCCTCCCCCTTCTTCAACCGTGCGCGAGAGAGAGACTTGAGAGGGAGAGTTCCTCCATCTATCACTTACTTGTGTAAATTTCTTCATTCCTTTTCGATCGGGTGGCTCGGATTGCGGATCTAACCCGTGGTTTTTGGATTTGAATGCTTGATTCATCAAGAGGTAAGAATTCCTTTAACCCTACCTTTTTGGATAATTGGGGATTTTGGGGTTTTGTCCGATTCTTTCCGTTTTGTCGATGGATTCTTGATGAATATGATTATTCTTGTTGGTATTCTTAGTTTCCCTACGGATTCATGGTATATTTCGTGATTTTTACGGAATCGAGAGGGTTTGGTTGTGGTCCGCCCTCGTTGTTATTTTTGTGCGAATATACATGAATCGTAGGCGGGTTTCCGGGTGTATTCCATTTCCGTAATCGTTTAGAAGTGGTTGTGATTGTGCTATTCGAATCGTTAGGTTCATTTCCGCCGGTTCCGTGCGGTCGTGTTCAACTCTTCCGTTCCGTTCGTGTCATCGTCTAATTATTCGAGGCAAGTATCTTGTCCATACATTTCATGTTTCGTAGGCATAATTATTGATAAATGATTTTATGCGAAATCCAATGTTTAATGAACGTAATAAGGGATCGGTATGTTCTCGATAAATGTTGTCTTTCAACAATAATTCTTGTAATTCGTGAATATATGTGTTCTCGGAATATATGTGTTGGTTTTGTATGTTGAAAGATGCTACGATCACTTTGAGTGAGTTTAATAGACCGTAATCCTTTGCCGGGATTACGTAATGTTATGTGTACTTGTTCGGTAAGAGCGTAATGTGTGCGATATTGGTTGTTATTCCTTCGTGAGGAGATTGTGACACTTGGTGTTGCTTGGTATTGGTATTTACTTGTGGTTGTGTGACATTAGTTGTGAGTGTACGTCGACTAAAGTGGCCATTCTAGCGAAGTACCTAGCATTTGTATGCACATTCTAATATTCGAATTATGGCTTCCCGTGGCGTTGTGGATGATATGTGTATGTTCACCTAGGGACGGTCCGGGGCCTCTAGGGATACGTATTGCCGTGAGTGTGCGTATCGTGAACCGTGGTTAGCCACCTGTGGATGTCCGACGGGCTCTGCGGGTACGGTGGCCGTGAGTCTCGTACTGTGGTTAACTTTGAAATGTTTTGTTGAGAACCGTGATTTTTGGCGCATATTTCGTCTCGATTAGAATGGCACCAAATGGTAGGGTACTTAGTGGAATGGCACCAATACAGGTGTTGGGTATGCGTCGTCTCTTGGGTGTGAGACTTTGGTCGGGGTCCGTGAGTCCGGTGGTGGCTCTGTGCATTGTAGCTCTGTGGTATGTTGAGTGAGACTGTTGTCATGGTAATGTTGGATACGGTGTAATTTCCACCGGGTTATTCTTGCGAGTATGTGATGTGGATGATTTGGGTCGTGGACCCCTGTGTTGTGATTGGAATGTTATAATTGGGTCGTGGGCCCTGTTATCCGCTATCGGACTCGTATTTTGAAATAAACGATTGTTGTGCTATGTCCCTAAACATTTCGAAAGGCTTGAAAATTCTTAAATCCCAAACGTTTTCAAAAACTCCCGAGATCGTAAAATGTTTTGTAAGTTGTAAAATGGTTTTATTCTTATCTTTCGTAATCTAAATTGTTTTGATCAAGTGAATTATCTCGGGAAGTATATTCATGATTTCTATGTTCTTGGAGTATGATTTGTATGGCCTGTCTTTGTATTTATACTTGCACTAGCAAAACAGTGGAGTTTTGCTAACCCCCGAGTATTCGGGGGGTGGATGTCTGTATTGCGTCCAGGTATTTGCGGGTTCTTTGGGAGCAATTCACAGGATCGTTACGAAGGATGATGGAAGACGGCGATACTAATCACATGAAGACCGGTGTTGAATATTTGGTGATGTCTTGTTTTGTCTTTCCGTTGTGTTTACTTTCCCCTATGCGGGATTGTTGATTTATGTTAACCCCTGCGTGGGTATGAGTTACGAGAAAGAGTAATGTATGGTCGATGTGTATGTTGTGGTAAAAGACCAAATCGGTCTAATGGTTCGTTAGTTAGCCATGTCGGCATGTATAGTGTTAATGTGTTTTCTGTATTTAGCCTGGTAGATCCTCACGGAGGGGGGTCTGCGGCGCTGTAATATTCCCGAATGGTTTGGGGGTGTTACAGAATATGGTATCGGAGCTTAGGTTGCGGAAACCTAGGCTGTCGGGTCGAGTTTTGTGTTGTCGGGTCTTTTCTTGTCTTGTCTTGTCAGATTTTGTCTGACTGAGTCGTGTCGCGACGCGTCGTCTGAGGTGTCGGTCGTGATTAGTATCGAGGTGCAGCAATCATCTTCGTGCGACCTGTGGCTGTAAGTCTCCCTTCTTTGTGTTGTGCCTCGTGTGACACGAGCTATTTTTATGATTTATTTGCTAAGTGACGGAATCCTCTTATGGATTTTGATTTCTTGATACGTGACTATTTGACTCTCATATTTCTTTCATGTGAGGAGTAGTTGCTGGATTGTGCATGTTGGACTCTATTTCTTTTTTTTCCGCTGCGTGAGTTCCTTTGTAATAGCTTGCGGTATCTTACCGACTGAATTTTATTTCGAAAATCGATTCCTTTAACCGAGTTGTTGACCTTGACCGTTTTGACGGTAGTTGGGTGTTTTCAAATGATTTTGTGAGTTTTGATAAGTACTACCGTCATTGACCTTTTTGGGCATTCTAACCCATTGAATTATTTTTGAAAACCTTGAGTATCTTAGAAAATTGAAATGCGAGACGTACTTTTAAAACGAATTATTTTCTTGCGGTGTTTTCAAGGTGTTTTCTAATGCCGCAATACATTTCAAAAAAAAAAAAAAAAAAATTCCGGTTGAGGACCAAAAATGTTTTTGAGATATTTTCAAATGCAGTTGCTTAGACCCAAGGGTCGAATATTTTGAAAGTTTTTCACTAAAGGAAAGGTGTCCTCATTTTTGTTCAAACGCAAGATGATTTTCAAAGTCTCGATAATGGTGTTTGTACTACTTTTTGTAAAATGTTACTAAGATCAACCGTTGTTTCCAAACCTGTTTTCAAAAGGTGGTTCTCGTTTTTAAAACCTATCATTCCTGTTTGCGGACCGGAAATGCGTGTATGGTTTTCGAACTTTCGTTACGGTGTCAACCCCGAATTGTGATTGAATTGGTGGCGTGAGTGTCGAGTCGTTCGCCACGCATATGTTTTGTTGGCCCTCTGTGAGAGGTGTGAACTGGTGTTTACTGTTTATCGCCTCGTGGTGATTGCGTATTGTCGCACTAGTGTGAGTTGTTAAAGCCTGGATTTTTATGCGTTATACACAAGGGTGATTGTTTCATGATGTTTGTGATTGTGTGATGGCTGTCGTTCGGGATGTTGTAATCTTCGAATGATGCCGTTGTTGTTGTGATTTTTGTATGCGTTGATATGTTATGCTGAGTTGGCATCTCCGGTATGTTGTTTTGCGGTGTTTTGATCCATTGTATCGAGCATTTATATTTTCGGTATGCCGAGCCGAGACGTTTCAATCGTGATGTGCCGGGGCATGCACGTGTAAATTGTCTTTCTTGTCGATGACACATTTCAAGTGTGGACTCGAGGGACACCGAATTCAGTTGTGAATTGGCTACCGAGACTTTCGGAGTTCGCGCTCAAAGACAGATATCGAATCGGCTTTGAGAGGCCTTTGAAGGATGTTTCATCGGTTGCTTGTTGTGTCGTCACCTTCCTTTATAAGAGGTCGAATGTAGTACCCGTGTTGTTTTTAGACTTGTATTTTCTCTTTCTCCATCTGTCGATTCGCTCGTGATCGTTGGTACTTTATGAACTTGTTCTATATTTCGGTTTCATCGTCCGAACGAGCTGTGATCTTGTTGTGGGTCGATCTGGTTATCGATGTTACTTTTTCGGGTTCAGTTCGATTCTTGTGAACCTTGTTTGGGAGTGACATCATCTGGTTCTACTGGTTCTTTTATTCGAAGTGGATCGGCTTTGGAACTCTTGTGTTTTCGACTCTGTCGACTCATTTATGTTCGTTGACATTTCTGAGCTTGTCCTGCTCCTTGCTTTTGTTGATCGAACGAGTGTGGTGTTATTTCGGAATAACTCGTTGTCGTTGTGACTTTTCAATCGCTATTCCCTTTCCTGCGGATCTTCGGCAATGCATGTCTTGTAGTTCTCACCAGATCATCCTGGGAGTTGTTGTTTGAACTTTATTGTTCTTTGTGATTCGAACATGATTCTTCGATCTTTGTTGTCTCGATCGTTGTGGTTTGATCGTTTGATTGTTCGGTTTATATTGACCTCGTTCGTGATTGGCGAACATTCGGGCTCCTTCGTAATTCCCTTGATTCGGGAAATTAGTTTCGTTTTCGATCTTCCACCCTTAGGCGGTGGGATTTCGTGTTTGTTCGGTTGACTCGCGTTTTGATTGGTGTACCGTTGGGTTGGTCAATCACATTGATTTTCGTTCGTTGTGATTTGTGATTGTCGGATAATTGACTTGGCTATATTATCCGTTTGATGACGTTTGTCACTTGTTGTTTTTATTATATCCCTAACGGCGACGTTGTGTTGGTCGCCGTGGAGCGTGTTTTCACGCCGTATACTCCTTTGCGTTGTTTGTAACATTTCGCCGTTGGGCGTTAGTTACGCATTCTTGTGTATCTCGTTGAGTTTTTCCTGGCGGAATATTTCTTCTCCCTACTTGTTTTAAGTTTCGGGACGAAACTTCTTTTAAGGAGGGTAGAATGTAATATCCGCAATTTTCGATTTCCTAATTTTTTTTTCGGCGAAGTCTGTTTTGACGACTCGCTCATGTCCGTTTCGTCATTCTGAGAATGATTAATTCTACACTTTTTGACATCCGAGTTCGTTTCGGTGTCGTTTCGTTGAGTTCTGTGCTTTTTAGCGACTTTTCCGCACTTGAGTTCGATTCTTGCGAATCTCGACCGAAACTGCTGTTTCGAGTTTCCCGCAAGTCCGTTTAACTTTGTTAGACGTGTTGTGAACTTCGGTTTGGTTATTCGATCACGTATCGTGATTTTCGGGCATTTGGGCCATTTTCGTAATTTCCCAAAGTTTGGGGTAATTACCTTCCGTTGTCGAATTTCGAGCCTTCGGGTGGTCAATTGTGTGTCCTACTAGCTCTTAGATTCGTCTTTGTGAGTACTTCGTAACCGTATCTTCGGTTCGTATTCATGTTCGGGTTTCGGTGTCGTTTTGTTGAATTCAGGATTTCTAAACGACTTTTCTAAGTATGAGTTCGTCTTTGTTAGATCACCATTAATTTTTGGTAACTCCAAAAATTATAAATCTTTGCAATATTATAGAACATCGAGTTAGCTTTCCAATGGTTCAAACGGTGAGTCAATCGAGTCCGGACGAGAGAGTTATGGTCGTTTGATTTTGGCGGGCACTTCCGGGAGCCTTTCGGCCGATAGGGGGTCGATAGACTTCACCGCCTACTTTCGATGGCTATCGGTTAGCCTATCGGCCGATAGGCCCGCCGATAGGGTCTGCGTGGTTACACTATAAATGTGTTGTTTCAGCGTAAATCGTTCATTTCCTCCCCCTTCTTCAACCGTGCGCGAGAGAGAGAGACTTGAGAGGGAGAGTTCCTCCATCTATCACTTACTTGTGTAAATTTCTTCATTCCTTTTCGATCGGGTGGCTCGGATTGCGGATCTAACCCGTGGTTTTGGATTTGAATGCTTGATTCATCAAGAGGTAAGAATTCCTTTAACCCTACCTTTTTGGATAATTGGGGATTTTGGGGTTTTGTCCGATTCTTTCCGTTTTGTCGATGGATTCTTGATGAATATGATTATTCTTGTTGGTATTCTTAGTTTCCCTACGGATTCATGGTATATTTCGTGATTTTTACGGAATCGAGAGGGTTTGGTTGTGGTCCGCCCTCGTTGTTATTTTTGTGCGAATATACATGAATCGTAGGCGGGTTCCGGGTGTATTCCATTTCCGTACTCGTTTAGAAGTGGTTGTGATTGTGCTATTCGAATCGTTAGGTTCATTTCCGCCGGTTCCGTGCGGTCGTGTTCAACTCTTCCGTTCCGCTCGTGTCATCGTCTAATTATTCGAGGCAAGTATCTTGTCCATACATTTCATGTTTCGTAGGCATAATTATTGATAAATGATTTTATGCGAAATCCAATGTTTAATGAACGTAATAAGGGATCGGTATGTTCTCGATAAATGTTGTCTTTCAACAATAATTCTTGTAATTCGTGAATATATGTGTTCTCGGAATATATGTGTTGGTTTTGTATGTTGAAAGATGCTACGATCACTTTGAGTGAGTTTAATAGACCGTAATCCTTTGCCGGGGATTACGTAATGTTATGTGTACTTGTTCGGTAAGAGCGTAATGTGTGCGATATTGGTTGTTATTCCTTCGTGAGGAGATTGTGACACTTGGTGTTGCTTGGTATTGGTATTTACTTGTGGTTGTGTGACATTAGTTGTGAGTGTACGTCGACTAAAGTGGCCATTCTAGCGAAGTACCTAGCATTTGTATGCACATTCTAATATTCGAATTATGGCTTCCCGTGGCGTTGTGGATGATATGTGTATGTTCACCTAGGGACGGTCCGACGGGGCCTCTAGGGATACGTATTGCCGTGAGTGTGCGTATCGTGAACTGTGGTTAGCCACCCAGGGATGTCCGACGGGGCTCTGCGGGGTACGGTGGCCGTGAGTCTCGTACCAACGGTTAACTTTGAAATGTTTTGTTGGAGAACAATGATTTTTGGCACATATTTCGTCGATTAGAATGGCATCAAATGGTAGGGTACTTATGGAATGGCACCAATAAATGTTTAGAGTATGATTCGTCTCTTGGTTGTGATAATTTGGTATGGGTACGTGAGTCCTGTGGTTGCTCTGTGCATTGTAGCTCGTGGTATGTTGAGTGAGACCGTTGTCATGGTAATGTTGGATACGGTGTAATTTCCACGGGTTATTCTTGCGAGTATGTGATGTGGATGATTTGGGTCGTGGACCCCTGTGTTGTGATTGGAATGTTATAATTGGGTCGTGGGCCCTGTTATCCGCTATCGGACTCGTATTTTGAAATAAACGATTGTTGTGCTATGTCCCTAAACATTTCGAAAGGCTTGAAAATTCTTAAATCCCAAACGTTTTCAAAACTCCCGAGATCGTAAAATGTTTTGTAAGTTGTAAAATGGTTTTATTCTTATCTTTCGTAATCTAAATTGTTTTGATCAAGTGAATTATCTCGGGAAGTATATTCATGATTTCTATGTTCTTGGAGTATGATTTGTATGGCCTGTCTTTGTATTTATACTTGCACTAGCAAAACAAAGGAGTTTGCTAACCCCCGAGTATTCGGGGTGGATGTCTGTATTGCGTCCGGTATTTGCGGAGTTCTTGGGAGCAATTCACGGGATCGTTACGAAGGATGATGGAAGACGGCGATACTAATCACATGAAGACCGGTGTTGAATATTTGGTGATGTCTTGTTTTGTCTTTCCGTTGTGTTTACTTTCCCCTATGCGGGATTGTTGATTTATGTTAACCCCTGCGTGGGTATGAGTTACGAGAAAGAGTAATGTATGGTCGATGTGTATGTTGTGGTAAAAGACCAAATCGGTCTAATGGTTCGTTAGTTAGCCATGTCGGCATGTATAGTGTTAATGTGTTTTCTGTATTTAGCCTGGTAGTTCCTCACGGAGGGGGGTCTGCGGCTCTGTAATATTCCCGAATGGTTTGGGGGTGTTACGAATATGGTATCGGAGCTTAGGTTGCGGAAACCTAGGTGTCGGGTCGAGTTTTGTGTTGTCCAGTCTTTTCTTGTCTTGTCTTGTCGATTTTGTCCGATCGTGTCGCGACGCGTCGTGCGAGGTGTCGGTCGTGATTAGTATCGAGGTGCGAATCATCTTCGTGCGACACTGTGGTGTAAGTCTCCCTTCTTTGTGTTGTGCCTCGTGTGACACGAGCTATTTTTATGATTTATTTGCTAAGTGACGGAATCCTCTTATGGATTTTGATTTCTTGATACGTGACTATTTGACTCTCATATTTCTTTCATGTGAGGAGTAGTTGCTGGATTGTGCATGTTGGACTCTATTTCTTTTTTTTCCGCTGCGTGAGTTCCTTTGTAATAGCTTGCGGTATCTTACCGACTGAATTTTATTTCGAAAATCGATTCCTTTAACCGAGTTGTTGACCTTGACCGTTTTGACGGTAGTTGGGTGTTTTCAAATGATTTTGTGAGTTTTGATAAGTACTACCGTCATTGACCTTTTTGGGCATTCTAACCCATTGAATTATTTTTGAAAACCTTGAGTATCTTAGAAAATTGAAATGCGAGACGTACTTTTAAAACGAATTATTTTCTTGCGGTGTTTTCAAGGTGTTTTCTAATGCCGCAATACATTTCAAAAAAAAAAAAAAAAAAAATTTCCGGTTGAGGACCAAAAATGTTTTTGAGATATTTTCAAATGCAGTTGCTTAGACCCAAGGGTCGAATATTTTTGAAAGTTTTTCACTAAAGGAAAGGTGTCCTCATTTTTGTTCAAACGCAAGATGATTTTCAAAGTCTCGATAATGGTGTTTGTACTACTTTTTGTAAAATGATACTAAGATCAACTGTTGTTTCCAAACTGTTTTCAAAAGGTGGTTCTCGTTTTTAAAACCTATCATTCCTGTTTGCGGACCGGAAATGCGTGTATGGTTTTCGAACTTTCGTTACGGTGTCAACCCCGAATTGTGATTGAATTGGTGGCGTGAGTGTCGAGTCGTTCGCCACGCATATGTTTTGTTGGCCCTCTGTGAGAGGTGTGAACTGGTGTTTACTGTTTATCGCCTCGTGGTGATTGCGTATTGTCGCACTAGTGTGAGTTGTTAAAGCCTGGATTTTTATGCGTTATACACAAGGGTGATTGTTTCATGATGTTTGTGATTGTGTGATGGCCGCCGTTCGGGATGTTGTAATCTTGAATGATGCCGTTGTTGTTGTGATTTTTGTATGCGTTGATATGTTATCTTTGAGTTGGCATCTCGGTATGTTGTTTTGCGGTGTTTTGATCCATTGTATCGAGCATTTATATTTTCGGTATGCCGAGCGAGACGTTTCAATCGTGATGTGCGGGCATGCACGTGTAAATTGTCTTTCTTGTCGATGACACATTTCAAGTGTGGACTCGAGGACACGAGTCGGTTGTGAATTGGCTCACGAGACTTTCGGAGTTCGCGCTTCAAAGACAGATATCGAATCGGCTTTGAGAGGCCTTTGAAGGATGTTTGATCGGTTGCTTGTTGTGTCGTCACCTTCCTTTATAAGAGGTCGAATGTAGTACCCGTGTTGTTTTTAGACTTCGTATTTTCTCTTTCTCGATCTGTCGATTCGCTCGTGATCGTTGGTACTTTATGAACTTGTTCTATATTTCGGTTTCATCGTCGAGCAGTGTGATCTTGTTGTGGGTCGATCTGGTTATCGATGTTACTTTTTCGGTTGATTCGATTCTTGTGAACCTTGTTTGGGAGTGACATCATCTGGTTCTACTGGTTCTTTTATTCGAAGTGGATCGGCTTTGGAACTCTTGTGTTTTCGACTCTGTCGACTCATTTATGTTCGTTGACATTTCTGAGCTTGTCCTGCTCCTTGCTTTTGTTGATCGAACGAGTGTGGTGTTATTTCGGAATAACTCGTTGTCGTTGTGACTTTTCAATCGCTATTCCCTTTCCTGCGGATCTTCGGCAATGCATGTCTTGTAGTTCTCACCAGATCATCCTGGGAGTTGTTGTTTGAACTTTATTGTTCTTTGTGATTCGAACATGATTCTTCGATCTTTGTTGTCTCGATCGTTGTGGTTTGATCGTTTGATCGTTGTGGGCACCAAAAACTAAGTATAAAACCGTAAAAGATGCTAAAATTCCGACCATTTGGTGATAGTTCATTCGAGAAAGACTGCATGAACAATCTTACATCACATGTAGGATCATTCTGGTAGAAATTCGTCCGATTCTGAAACAATTTTTCGGTTACGAAAATTGGGCCCCAAAAACTATGTATAAAACCGTAAAAAGACGCTCAAATTCCGACCATTTGGTGATAGTTCATTCGAGAAAGACTGCATGAACAATCTTACATCACATGTAGGAGCATTCTGGTAGAAATTCGTCCGATTCTGAAACAATTTTTCGGTTACGAAAATTGGGCCCCAAAAGCTATGTATAAAACCGTAAAAAGACGCTCAAATTCCGACCATTTGGTGATAGTTCATTCGAGAAAGACTGCATGAACAATCTTACATCACATGTAGGAGCATTCTGGTAGAAATTTGTCCGATTCTGAAACAATTTTTGATTCTGAAAATTGGGCACCAAAACTATGTATAAAACCGTAAAAGACGCTAAAATTCCGACCATTTGGTGATAGTTCATTCGAGAAAGACTGCATGAACAATCTTATATCACATGTAGGAGCATTCTGGTAGAAATTCGTCCGATTCTGAAATAATTTTTTGGTCACGAAAATTGGGCCCCAAAAACTAAGTATAAAACCGTAAAAAAGCGATAAAATTCTGACCATTTGGTGATAGTTCATTCGAGAAAGACTGCATGAACAATCTTACATCACATGTAGGATCATTTTGGTAGAAATTAAATCGATTCGAAATATTTTTTGATTCTGAAAATTGGGCCCCAAAAACTATGTATAAAACGGTAAAAAGACGCTCAAATTCCGACCATTTGGTGATAGTTCATTCGAGAAAGACTGCATGAACAATCTTACATCACATGTAGGATCATTTTGGTAGAAATTCATCTGATTCCGAAATAATTTTTGATTCTGAAAATTAGGCCCCAAAACTATTTATAAAACCGTATAATGACGATAAAATTCAGACCATTTGGTGTTAGTTCATTCGAGAAAGACCGCATGAACAATATTATATCACATGTAGGAGCATTAGGTAGAAATTAAATCGATTAAAACAATTTTCTGATTCACGAAAATTGGCCCCCAAAACTATGTATAAAACCGTAAAAGACGCTCAAATTCGACCATTTGGTGATAGTTCATTCGAGAAAGACTGCATGAACAATCTTAAATCACATGTAGGATCATATTGGTAGAAATTCGTCGATTCGAAATAATTTTTCGATTACGAAAATTAGGCCCCAAAACTATGTATAAAACCGTAAAAAGACGCTCAATTTCCGACCATTTGGTGATAGTTCATTCGAGAAAGACTGCATGAACAATCTTATATCATATGTAGGAGCATTCAGTAGAAATTTGTCCGATTCTGAAACAATTTTTTGGTTACGGAAATTGAGAACCAAAAACTATGTATAAAACCGTAAAAAGACGCTCAAATTCCGACCATTTGGTGATTGTTCATTCGAGAAAGACTGCATGAACAATCTTACATCACATGTAGGATCATTTTGGTAGAAATTCATCTGATTCCGAAATAATTTTTCGGTTACGAAAATTGGGCCCCAAAAACTATGTATAAAACCGTAAAAAGACGCTCAAATTCCGACCATTTGGTGATAGTTCATTCGAGAAAACCGCATGAACAATATTATATCACATGTAGGAGCATTAGGTAGAAATTAAATGCGATTCGAAACAATTTTTGATTCTGAAAATAGGGCCCCAAAAACTATGTATAAAACCGTAAAAAGACGCTCAAATTACGACCATTTGGTGATAGTTCATTCGACAAAGACTGCATGAACAATATTACAAATTGGGCACCAAAAACTAAGTATAAAACCGTAAAAGATGCTAAAATTCCGACCATTTGGTGATAGTTCATTCGAGAAAGACTGCATGAACAATCTTACATCACATGTAGGATCATTACAGTAGAAATTAAATCAGGTCTCAAACAATTTTCGATTCACGAAAATTGGGCCCCAAAAACTATGTATAAAACCGTAAAAAGACGCTCAAATTCCGACCATTTGGTGATAGTTCATTCGAGAAAGACTGCATGAACAATCTTACATCACATGTAGGAGCATTCTGGTAGAAATTCGTCCGATTCTCAAACAATTTTTCGGTTTCGAATATTGGGCTACAAAAACTATGTATAAAACCGTAAAAAGACGCTCAAATTACGACCATTTGGTGATAGTTCATTCGAGAAAGACTGCATGAACAATCTTGCATCACATGTAGGAGCATTCTGGTAGAAATTAAATCCAGATTAAAACAATTTTTCGGTTACTAAAATTGGGCACCAAAAACTATGTATAAAACCGTAAAAAGACGCTCAAATTCCGACCATTTGGTGATTGTTCATTCGAGAAAGACTGCATGAACAATCTTACATCACATGTAGGATCATTTTGGTAGAAATTCATCTGATTCCGAAATAATTTTTGATTCTGAAAATTGGGCCCCAAAACTATGTATAAAACCGTAAAAAGACGCTCAAATTACGACCATTTGGTGATAGTTCATTCGAGAAAAGCGCATGAACAATCTTGCATCACATGTAGGAGCATTCTGGTAGAAATTCGTCCGATTCCGAAACAATTTTTCGGTTACAAAAATTGGGCACCAAAAACTATGTATAAAACCGTAAAAAGACGCTAAAATTCCGACCATTTGGTGATAGTTCATTCGAGAAAGACTGCATGAACAATATTATATCACATGTAGGAGCATTCAGTAGAAATTAAATGCGATTAAAACAATTTTTGATTCGGAAATTGGGCCCCAAAAACTATGTATAAAACCGTAAAAAGACGCTCAAATTCCGACCATTTCGTGATAGTTCATTCGAGAAAGACTGCGTGAACAATCTTATATCACATGTAGGAGCATTCTGGTAGAAATTCGTCCGATTCTGAAATAATTTTTCGGTCACGAAAATTGGGCCCCAAAAACTAAGTATAAAACCGTAAAAAGACGCTAAAATTCCGACCATTTGGTGATAGTTCATTCGAGAAAGACTGCATGAACAATCTTACATCACATGTAGGAGCATTTTGGTAGAAATTCGTCTGATTCCGAAATAATTTTTCGGTTACGAAAATTGGGCCCCCAAAACTAAGTATAAAACCGTAAAAAGACGCTAAAATTCCGACCATTTGGTGATAGTTCATTCGAGAAAGACTGCATGAACAATCTTACATCACATGTAGGATCATTTTGGTAGAAATTCATCTGATTCTGAAATAATTTTTCGGTTACGAAAATTGGGCCCCAAAAACTATGTATAAAACCGTAAAAAGACGCTAAAATTCTGACCATTTGGTGATAGTTCATTCGAGAAAGACTGCATGAACAATCTTACATCACATGTAGGATCATTTTGGTAGAAATTAAATGCGATTCAAATATTTTTGATTCTGAAAATTGGGCCCCAAAAACTATGTATAAAACCGTAAAAAGACGCTCAAATTCCGACCATTTGGTGATAGTTCATTCGAGAAAGACTGCATGAACAATCTTGCATCACATGTAGGATCATTTTGGTAGAAATTCATCGATTCAAATAATTTTTGATTCTGAAAATTAGGCCCCAAAACTATGTATAAAACCGTAAAAAGACGCTAAAATTCCGACCATTTGGTGATAGTTCATTCGAGAAAATGCATGAACAATATTATATCACATGTAGGAGCATTAGAGTAGAAATTAAATGCGATTAAAACAATTTTTGATTCTGAAAATTGGCCCCCAAAACTATGTATAAAACCGTAAAAAGACGCTCAAATTCCGACCATTTGGTGATAGTTCATTCGAGAAAAATGCATGAACAATCTTAAATCACATGTAGGATCATATTGGTAGAAATTAAATGCGATTCGAAATAATTTTTGGTTACGAAAATTGGGCCCCAAAACTATGTATAAAACCGTAAAAGACGCTCAATTTCCGACCATTTGGTGATAGTTCATTCGAGAAAGACTGCATGAACAATCTTATATCATATGTAGGAGCATTACAGTAGAAATTTGTCCAGGTCTGAAACAATTTTTGGTTACGGAAATTGAGCACAAAAACTATGTATAAAACCGTAAAAAGACGCTCAAATTCCGACCATTTGGTGATTGTTCATTCGAGAAAGACTGCATGAACAATCTTACATCACATGTAGAATCATTTTGGTAGAAATTCATCGATTAGAAATAATTTTTCGATTCTGAAAATTGGGCCCCAAAACTATGTATAAAACCGTAAAAAGACGCTCAAATTCGACCATTTGGTGATAGTTCATTCGAGAAAAGTGCATGAACAATATTATATCACATGTAGGAGCATTAGGTAGAAATTAAATGCGATTCTAAAACAATTTTTCGATTACGAAAATTGGGCCCCAAAAACTATGTATAAAACCGTAAAAGACGCTCAAATTACGACCATTTGGTGATAGTTCATTCGACAAAGAGCGCATGAACAATATTACAAAATTGGGCACCAAAACTAAGTATAAAACCGTAAAAGATGCTAAAATTCCGACCATTTGGTGATAGTTCATTCGAGAAAGACTGCATGAACAATCTTACATCACATGTAGGATCATTCAGTAGAAATTCGTCAGGTCTGAAACAATTTTTGATTCTGAAAATTGGGCCCCAAAAACTATGTATAAAACCGTAAAAAGACGCTCAAATTCCGACCATTTGGTGATAGTTCATTCGAGAAAACTGCATGAACAATCTTACATCACATGTAGGAGCATTCAGTAGAAATTGTCCGATTCTCAAACAATTTTTCGGTTTGAATATTGGGCTCCAAAACTATGTATAAAACCGTAAAAAGACGCTCAAATTACGACCATTTGGTGATAGTTCATTCGAGAAAGACTGCATGAACAATCTTGCATCACATGTAGGAGCATTCTGGTAGAAATTAAATCCGATTCAAACAATTTTCGGTTACAAAAATTAGGCACCAAAAACTATGTATAAAACCGTAAAAAGACGCTAAAAATCCGAACATTTGGTGAAAGTTCATTCGAGAAAGAATGCATGAACAATATTATATAACATGTAGGAGCATTACTGTAGAAATTAAATCGATTAAAACAATTTTTGATTACGGAAATTGGGCCCCAAAACTATGTATAAAACCGTAAAAGACGCTCAAATTCCGACCATTTCGTGATAGTTCATTCGAGAAAACTGCGTGAACAATCTTATATCACATGTAGGAGCATTACGGTAGAAATTAATCAGGTCTGAAATAATTTTTCGTCACGGAAATTGGGCCCCAAAAACTATGTATAAAACCGTAAAAGACGCTCAAATTACGACCATTTCGTGATAGTTCATTCGAGAAAATGCGTGAACAATCTTATATCACATGTAGGAGCATTACGGTAGAAATTCGTCCGATTCAAATAATTTTTGATTCACGAAAATTGGGCGCAAAAAACTAAGTATTAAACTGTAAAATGTCGCTTAAATTCCGACCATTTGGTGATAGTTCATTCGAGAAAGACGCATGAACAATCTTACATCACATGTAGGATCATTTTGGTAGAAATTAAATGCGATTCGAAATAATTTTTGATTCTGAAAATTGGGCCCCCAAAACTAAGTATAAAACCGTAAAAGACGCTAAAATTCCGACCATTTGGTGATAGTTCATTCGAGAAAAGTGCATGAACAATCTTACATCACATGTAGGATCATTTTGGTAGAAATTCATCGATTAGAAATAATTTTTGATTCTGAAAATTGGGCCCCAAAAACTATGTATAAAACCGTAAAAAGACGCTCAAATTACGACCATTTGGTGATAGTTCATTCGAGAAAAATGCATGAACAATCTTGCATCACATGTAGGAGCATTACGGTAGAAATTAATCCGATTCGAAACAATTTTCGGTTACAAAATTAGGCACCAAAACTATGTATAAAACCGTAAAAAGGCTAAAATTCCGACCATTTGGTGATAGTTCATTCGAGAAAGACGCATGAACAATATTATATCACATGTAGGAGCATTAAGTAGAAATTAAATGCGATTAAGAAACAATTTTTCGATTCGGAAATTGGGCCCCAAAACTATGTATAAAACCGTAAAAGACGCTCAAATTCCGACCATTTCGTGATAGTTCATTCGAGAAAGACTGCGTGAACAATCTTATATCACATGTAGGAGCATTACAGTAGAAATTCGTCCGATTCTGAAATAATTTTTGGTCACGAAAATTGGGCCCCAAAACTAAGTATAAAACCGTAAAAAGACGCTAAAATTCCGACCATTTGGTGATAGTTCATTCGAGAAAGACCGCATGAACAATCTTACATCACATGTAGGAGCATTCAGTAGAAATTAATCCAGGTCTGAAATAATTTTTCGATTCACGGAAATTGGGCCCCAAAACTATGTATAAAACCGTAAAAAGACGCTCAAATTACGACCATTTCGTGATAGTTCATTCGAGAAAAATGCGTGAACAATCTTATATCACATGTAGGAGCATTACAGTAGAAATTAAATCAGGTCTGAAATAATTTTTGGTCACGAAAATTGGGCCCCAAAAACTAAGTATAAAACCGTAAAAAGACGCTAAAATTCGACCATTTGGTGATAGTTCATTCGAGAAAACTGCATGAACAATCTTACATCACATGTAGGAGCATTTTGGTAGAAATTAAATGCGATTCGAAATAATTTTTGATTCTGAAAATTGGGCCCCAAAACTAAGTATAAAACCGTAAAAAGACGCTAAAATTCCGACCATTTGGTGATAGTTCATTCGAGAAAATGCATGAACAATCTTACATCACATGTAGGATCATTTTGGTAGAAATTCATCGATTAAAATAATTTTTCGATTACGAAAATTGGGCCCCAAAACTATGTATAAAACCGTAAAAAGACGCTAAAATTCGACCATTTGGTGATAGTTCATTCGAGAAAGACTGCATGAACAATCTTACATCACATGTAGGATCATTTTGGTAGAAATTAAATCGATTCGAAATATTTTTTTGATTCTGAAAATTGGGCCCCAAAAACTATGTATAAAACCGTAAAAAGACGCTCAAATTCCGACCATTTGGTGATAGTTCATTCGAGAAAGACTGCATGAACAATCTTACATCACATGTAGGATCATTTTGGTAGAAATTCATCGATTAGAAATAATTTTGATTCACGAAAATTAGGCCCCAAAAACTATGTATAAACCGTAAAAAGACGCTAAAATTCCGACCATTTGGTGATAGTTCATTCGAGAAAGAGCATGAACAATATTATATCACATGTAGGAGCATTAGGTAGAAATTAAATGCGATTAAAACAATTTTTCGATTCGAAAATTGGCCCCCAAAAACTATGTATAAAACCGTAAAAAACGCTCAAATTCCGACCATTTGGTGATAGTTCATTCGAGAAAGACCGCATGAACAATCTTAAATCACATGTAGGATCATATTGGTAGAAATTAAATGCGATTCGAAATAATTTTTCGATTCACGAAAATTGGGCCCCAAAAACTATGTATAAAACCGAAAAAAGACGCTAAAATTCCGACCATTTGGTGATAGTTCATTCGAGAAAAGTGCATGAACAATCTTACATCACATGTAGGATCATTTTGGTAGAAATTAAATCGATTAGAAATAATTTTGATTCTGAAAATTGGGCCCCCAAAACTAAGTATAAAACCGTAAAAAACGCTAAAATTCGACCATTTGGTGATAGTTCATTCGAGAAAGATGCATGAACAATCTTACATCACATGTAGGATCATTTTGGTAGAAATTCATCGATTAAAATAATTTTTGATTCTGAAAATTGGGCCCAAAACTATGTATAAAACCGTAAAAGACGCTCAAATTACGACCATTTGGTGATAGTTCATTCGAGAAAACCGCATGAACAATCTTGCATCACATGTAGGAGCATTACGGTAGAAATTAAATCCGATTCGAAACAATTTTCGGTTACAAAAATTAGGCACCAAAAACTATGTATAAAACCGTAAAAAGACGCTAAAATTCCGACCATTTGGTGATAGTTCATTCGAGAAAGACCGCATGAACAATATTATATCACATGTAGGAGCATTACAGTAGAAATTCGTCGATTAAAAACAATTTTTGATTCTGAAATTGGGCCCCAAAAACTATGTATAAAACCGTAAAAAGACGCTCAAATTCCGACCATTTCGTGATAGTTCATTCGAGAAAGTGCGTGAACAATCTTATATCACATGTAGGAGCATTAAGTAGAAATTAAATCGATTAAAATAATTTTGATTCACGAAAATTGGGCCCCAAAACTAAGTATAAAACCGTAAAAGACGCTAAAATTCCGACCATTTGGTGATAGTTCATTCGAGAAAATGCATGAACAATCTTACATCACATGTAGGAGCATTACAGTAGAAATTCGTCAGATTGAAATAATTTTTCGGTCACGGAAATTGGGCCCCAAAAACTATGTATAAAACCGTAAAAAGCGCTCAAATTACGACCATTTCGTGATAGTTCATTCGAGAAAACTGCGTGAACAATCTTATATCACATGTAGGAGCATTACAGTAGAAATTCGTCCGGTCTGAAATAATTTTCGGTCACGAAAATTGGGCCCCAAAAACTAAGTATAAAACCGTAAAAAACGCTAAAATTCCGACCATTTGGTGATAGTTCATTCGAGAAAAGGCATGAACAATCTTACATCACATGTAGGAGCATTTTGGTAGAAATTAAATCGATTCGAAATAATTTTCGATTCTGAAAATTGGGCCCCAAAACTAAGTATAAAACCGTAAAAAGACGCTAAAATTCCGACCATTTGGTGATAGTTCATTCGAGAAAGACTGCATGAACAATCTTACATCACATGTAGGATCATTTTGGTAGAAATTCATCGATTAAAATAATTTTTGATTCTGAAAATTGGGCCCCAAAACTATGTATAAAACCGTAAAAAGACGCTAAAATTTCGACCATTTGGTGATAGTTCATTCGAGAAAAGTGCATGAACAATCTTACATCACATGTAGGATCATTTTGGTAGAAACTCGTCTGATTCGAAATATTTTTGATTCTGAAAATTAGGCCCCAAAACTATGTATAAAACCGTAAAAAGACGCTCAAATTCCGACCATTTGGTGATAGTTCATTCGAGAAAGACCGCATGAACAATCTTACATCACATGAAGGATAATTTTTGAAGAAATTCATCGATTCGAAATAATTTTTGATTCTGAAAATTAGGCCCCAAAACTATGTATAAAACCGTAAAAAGGCTAAAATTCCATTTGGTGATAGTTCATTCGAGAAAGACTGCATGAACAATATTATATCACATGTAGGAGCATTAGTAGAAATTAAATGCGATTAAAACAATTTTTCGGTTACGAAAATTGGCCCCCAAAAACTATGTATAAAACCGTAAAAAGACGCTCAAATTCCGACCATTTGGTGATAGTTCATTCGAGAAAGACTGCATGAACAATCTTAAATCACATGTAGGATCATATTGGTAGAAATTCGTCTGATTCCGAAATAATTTTTCGGTTACGAAAATTGGGCCCCAAAAACTATGTATAAAACCGTAAAAAGACGCTCAATTTCCGACCATTTGGTGATAGTTCATTCGAGAAAGACTGCATGAACAATCTTATATCATATGTAGGAGCATTCTGGTAGAAATTTGTCCGATTCTGAAACAATTTTTTGGTTACGGAAATTGAGCACCAAAAACTATGTATAAAACCGTAAAAAGACGCTCAAATTCCGACCATTTGGTGATTGTTCATTCGAGAAAGACTGCATGAACAATCTTACATCACATGTAGGATCATTTTGGTAGAAATTCATCTGATTCCGAAATAATTTTTCGGTTACGAAAATTGGGCCCCAAAAACTATGTATAAAACCGTAAAAAGACGCTCAAATTCCGACCATTTGGTGATAGTTCATTCGAGAAAGACTGCATGAACAATATTATATCACATGTAGGAGCATTCCGGTAGAAATTCGTCTGATTCTAAAACAATTTTTCGGTTACGAAAATTGGGCCCCAAAAACTATGTATAAAACCGTAAAAAGACGCTCAAATTACGACCATTTGGTGATAGTTCATTCGACAAAGACTGCATGAACAATATTACAAAATTGGGCACCAAAAACTAAGTATAAAACCGTAAAAGATGCTAAAATTCCGACCATTTGGTGATAGTTCATTCGAG
>JAWKAU010000882.1:0-28000 GCA_033398695.1 Orobanche coerulescens
CTTTAACCATGAAGTGACATTTTTCCCAATTAAGAACTAAATTTGCCTCTTCACATCGTTTGAGCATTTTGTGTAGATTGACCAGGCAACTTTTAAATGAATTTCCAAAAACAGAAAAATCATCCATGAAAACTTCCATGAGATTCTTCAATCATGTCATGAAATATAGCAATCATGCATCTCTGAAGAGTAGCTGGTGCATTACATAAGCCAAAAGGCATTCGTCGATAAGCATATGTTCCAAAAGGACATGTGAACGTGGTTTTCTCTTGATCCAGAGGATCGATCGGGATTTGAAAATATCCGGAAAAACCATCGAGGAAACAAAAGTATTCATTTCCTGAGTCTTTCTAGGGTAGGGGAAAGTGATCTTTGGCAGCAACCTCATTGAGCTTTCGGTAGTCTATACAAACACGCCAACCAGCGATGGTTCTGGTTGGAACTAGTTCTTCTTTTTCATTTGTAACCACATTGATACCACCTTTCTTTGGCACACAATGAATAGGACTAACCCACGGGCTATCAGCAATTGGGTAAATTATTCCTGCATCGAGGAGCTTTGTGACTTCTTTTTTTACGAATTCTTGCATGTTTGGATCAAGTCTCCTTTGTTTTTGAACAACTGGTTTCTTGTCCTCAAGCATTTGAATTTTATGTTTGCAAAACGAAGGACAGATTCCAGGAATGTTTGAGGTTTTCTATGCAAAAGCTTGTTTGTGATTTTTGAGAACTGTGAGTAGGTCTGCTTTATTTTTGTCTGAGAGTTCGGATGATATGATAACAGGAAGTAAGGATGTTCCTTCTAGAAATGCATATTCGAGATGCTTAGGAAGTGGTTTGAGTTCAAGATCAGTAGGCGGTTCTTCTAGAGATTTCTTAACTTTATGATCTGTGTTGAATGTAATTCTTTCGAATATTATTTCTTCTTCACCATCTGTTTCAATTTCTTCGATATTCATGGCTATGAATTCGTCAAACTCTGCATAGAGTTTTTCTTCAAGAATTGTTCCTTTGATGGTATGAAGAATTTCAATCCCTTCATTAAGCAAAATGTCGAAATCCTCTTCAAGAATTTCGTCAATCACATCAATGCTAAAACAGGTGTCATCATTAGAGTAGGAATGTTTCATGGATGAATCGATTGAAAATAATATTCTATCCTCACCAACTCCAAGATTAAGTTTCTTTTGTTTGACATGAATTATTGCATCAGCGGTGTGCAAAAATGGTCTTCCTAAAATAAGAGGGACCTTACTGTCTTCCTCCATTTCTAGGATAACAAAGTCTACTGGGAAAGTGAATTTACCGACTTCAACTAGCATATTTTCAGCTATCCCAACAGGATATTAAAAAGATCGGTCTGCTAATTGAATGCTCATTTTGGTAGGTTTAAGAGTTTCTAGAGAGAGTTTGGCATAGAGAGAATAGGGCAAAATATCAATGAAGAGTATTGATTCTCCATGCTTCCTCCATTTTTCTTTTCGCGGTTCTCGTGATGTTCCGATGGATTCCAAAATATCAATGAAGAGTATTATTTACAATCCACCCCTAAATGTTACACCCGAATCGCCTTAGCCTTCCTTGTATGCACCCATCTTTAGTGCATTATTGTAATATGTTTAACCCTTAGTTCAATTATCTAGTTGATTACGTGGTTGCTAAGTTGAGTCATATCTTGTGTACATACAGTTTTGGGATGATTGGGACTCATCGGTTAAGTAGTATTTTATGGAGTAACGGGAAGGAACATTAAATTCAAATTCCCTTATCTACGTAATTAATTACTCCAAGTGTTTCGATCTTCGCAATTCGGGTCATTTGTTAGTCTAATAAAAGTTAAGTGTAGGGATGCTACTATAAATCCCTTAGCTTATGTTATTTTGCGGATGGTAGGGCAAGAGTGTATGAAAAAAAAAAGAGAAAAAAAAAAAGAGAAAATGAAAAAAAAATAAGAATAAAAAAAAGAAAAGAAAAAAAAAAGAAAAACACACGGGCTACCATCTCGCTTTTATCTTTGTATTTTGTTTAAGTCAAGAAAGTGCCAAGAAAATAACAAAAAGACTTGGCGTTAGTGAGTCGAGTCTTGGCTTAGCAATGCCACGTTTTACATGTGATTGACTTAGATGATTGACTTGCCACAGTAAAAATTCCCCCATATCCAACAAACCCCTGTTTTTCCATGCCCTTACACCTAACGTTACAATCCTTTAAAAGCCTTCTTTGATAGTTTATCCTAGGTGCTTATGCCAAAGCGGTGGAGGTTTGATCTTTTCTCAAGCCTATGGTAATCTATGTGCTATGACAGGTAGAGAGTGTTTATCTTCCATTTCCATACATGTTATACAATCTATACAACCGAGAGATGAGAGAATCCAAACACTTATGAGAGGTGCTAGCATATAATTTTCGTGCTTGTTATGACTATTGTAGGGCTTTTACTTGTTGTAAATTATTTTAAACCCATGTTAGATGACCCCTAACTTGTAAATTGATTGGATAAAAGCATATTTGGTTGAGGGCAACCAAATCCCAAGTGTAGGGATATTTGATAAGGATTTAAAACGTACGTTCTTAGGGGGTCATTTAAGCCCTAAACTCATGTATTTATGATCAAATATTGCCCTAAATCGTTTCTTTTCACATTTTAGGTACTTGGGAAGCAAAAGCTGGAAACCGAGCTGATTTGGACTACTTTTGGCAAGAAAATGAAGAAAAACGACCAAGTCACAAATCCGTTTAGAAAAGGGCCCCAAACGGCGTCACAAACTACAAGGTGACGCCGTCACTTGTTATTGAAGATAAAGATTCAACCTTAATTTATCAAGCGACGACTCAGAGAACATGGAAGACTCTAAAACCTGACGGCGTCACTCTTTAATGTTGCTGGAAAATTAGGCCAAGATTTACACCAGACGGCTAAGATAAATTATAAGCTGACGGCGTCAGAGATTTAGCGACGGCGTTAGAAGTCCTAAGGCGACGCCGTCATAATGACGACTTGCACAAGACGAAACCCTAATGACGGCGAGCTGACGGCGTCACACTTGTAAAGTGACGCCGTCGCAAGTGTAACTCTATATATATTTTTCATAAATTATGCATTATTGGAACACGTACTAGGGGAACAGTTGGAGTCCGAATTTTGCAGTAAACTTTAGGGTTTTTGCAGCCCTCTTTATCACATGTTCAATTAAAGATAAGTCTTTTCTTTAATCATTCAATATGTGTTGTTTGATTATGTTTATGTCTTGTCTTTCAATTAACATGTCCGGCTAAATTTATTAGTGCTTGCTTAGATATGAAACCTAGTTGTTAATTATTGATTATCGTCTCTTGTTTGGTTGGTTGTTTGCATTATATTAGGAAAATTGGCTATAATCTTATGTGTTAGCTTGAACGTCTGAATTAATACCTTCATACCCTAGAGTGCACTAGTTGGTTTATTCATTGTATTTATTGCGTGAATTACGGATTGTAGATCTTGGGAGATTCTAGGGAGATGAATTAATTGTCACTTGTAGATCTAGGGTTTCTTAAGGGAGACTTATACATTCATAGATTTAGGGAAATTGGCACCACCCTACGACTAATACCGGAATACAACGCGCCAATTAAGTAAGGACGTGATAATTCGACTAATCAATAAGAGATAACTAGGGAGTAAAGATATCTAAGTAAACACATTTTCCCAATTATACGAGTTCACCACTTAGTTTAGTTTAATTTAGTTTAATTAGTAGTTGATTAGATTAGATAGTAGCTAGTAATAGCTACGTCCTTTCCTCCAAACCCCGAGATTTTAATTGCTTTCATAAAACTAAGAAATACAAAAAGAATCATCCCTCACCTCTAGACCTAATATGTCATACATCTCGACCTTCAAAACACTATTCCCCTAGAGAACGATCAATCCCCCGTGTCTTACCTATACTAAACTACAACAGTTAGGTACACTGCCTAGGAGGATTGTAAAACTTTTGTGGTTTTGCAAAATTCCGCTATCATGTTGGTATTGAAATAGGAGACACCACTCCAGTCTCTGACTACTAAATCAAAACGCACTTAATTGAGTCTAGAGCCACGAGATTCATCAAAAGATCTCTTAGGAACACTTAACATTTCTACACTTGCTGTTTAATAATAAGAACACAAGATGTAAACTTTAGAGTCCTACGCAAATCCTAGCAATCTGCCAGAACATTTATGAGGGAATTTACAAATGTGATCCTCAGAGATTAAATGGAAATTCCTGCCAGGGTCAACATCAAACAACCCTGACAGCTGGTCACTTTGGTAATCCTTCACGGGTTACGCTTAGTGCTCGCGGTGGTTCCAAACGGTCTACAGTCGTGGAGTGATACCTTGGTATACTCCAGCGGCTCATAACGACAGTGTGAAGATGTTGAGTACGTAAACATCCCAGTGACCATCCGGTCTGAGAATGTTCGAGGAATGCGCCAGCATTCGTGTATCCATTCCTCGAGGGTTCAAGGAACGCGCCAGTGATCTGGCATGTGACTGTATATGTAATACCCGGTTGTAATTCATTCATTTTCATTCGGTAATTATCAGTCTGTAATTGTCACTCAGTAATTTTCACTCATTATTAATCACTCGTCATTCATGATTCAGTCATTTGCGCTCACTGTTGGCATGTTGTAACCGTGATCGTCATTTTCATCTCCGTTTATAGATCGAGAAGGGAGTATTATCATTTTCACCGTGTTTGGTAGTCTTGTACTGGGAGTATCATCTTTGGACTTGTTCACTTTCACATTCATATGATATGTCGGATCATTCATCAGTCGTAGCGAGGAATCGGAGTTATCGGATTTTTCACCTTGTCCAGCATTGAGTTACGGCCGTAAGGATTGTAGGTTACGGCCGTAATAAGGGTTCGTTGTTTTCAGGCAATTTTGGACGAATGGGACTTACGGCCGTAAGGTCTTGTAATACGACCGTAAGTTGAGCAGGTACGGCCGTAAGGCTTGGCCGACTGGCCGACGTGTCAAAGCAGTCGCCCGGGCATTTTGGCCGAAGGCGAGTTACGGCCGTAAGAAGGGTAGGATACGGCCGTAAGTGGTATTCGTAAATTTCAGGTTTTGTCAGGCAAGGGGGACTTACGGCCGTAAGGGTTGCGGCATACGACCGTAAGACGAGGAAGATACGGCCGTAAGGCTTGGCCGGATACGGCCGTACGCTACAGGTAGGGTGCCTGGTCATTTTCGACGAAGGGGGCTTACGCCCGTAAGTTTGGCCGGATACGGCCGTATCATCCGAGTTACGCCCGTAAGGTGTGCGGGTACGGCCGTAAGGATGTCGGCAGATGTTTTTGACGAAGGCGAGTTACGCCCGTAACTCAGGAGCGGTTACGGCCGTAAGTCTGTCGGCAGGCTTTTGGACGAAGCCGAGTTACGACCGTACGAGTTGGCCGGTTACGGCCGTAAGGCTGTTGACCTGGGATGTTACGGCCGTATGAAGGCCGAGTTACGACCGTAACTTCCGGCAGTATATAAGGACCCGACCGGGACTTTTTCTTCATTTTCACCCTTTTCTTCACTTTGTTCCGAGAGAGAGACTTGAGGGAGGGATTTTTCCATCATCAATCATTTGAGTGTGTAATTTTCATCATCTTCATTCATTTGGGAAGCTTGGATACTCGATTTAACGCGTGTTCATCGGATCGAAGTGGTTGGATCTTCAAGAGGTAATTTCTTCAACATCTTGGATTTCGATTTTGTGTTGAGATATGATGTTTTGGACGTGATAATCATGTTAGATGAAGGGATATGCATATGATTATGAGTTTGTATATAGATTCATTGGATTATTGAGGGATTATTCAAGAACACTTTGAATATCGAGTTGGATTTGGGGATTTTCGATTAATTGTTGTTATAATCACGTATTTGGATTTTCATAACGGATTTTTGATCGTATTGAAGATGTTTTGTTGGTTTGAAACACTTCTTGGGGATTTGATGTTGGTATTATTGAGGTTTGGTTGTAATCAATCGAAGTTGGCCACAAAGTGTTCGATATAATGCCCCAATGAACTTGGTTTAATCGTATCGACGTTTTGAGTTCGTTATATTCGTGTTTGATTCGTATATTGAACGGATTGTTGGTAATTGTATTGGTTCAAGGTTGTTCGAGCGACCGACACTTCATTTAGGACATTTGTTCGTGGAAGGACATTCTTCATCGGTATTGTGTAAGTTAATTCTTACTCGGTTAAAAGGATTTCATTCCTTTTGTTGTTGATCATTCATAATCATAACTCATTCATCATTGTATTAATCATATTGAGACTTGTAAGTGTCGAAGAATCACTTCATTAATGAGGAACGGCGGTTCCAATCATTTCATTGAAACTATCAATCACTTCATTATTACATTCATCTCGGTGAGTCATTCTTGACTTTGTCAGATTATTATTATTCATTGATATTCATTGTGGTCATTCTCGTTTCATATGACCTTCTGGGTTCATATTGCGTGGCCGGGTGCAGATGTGTGGAATTTTTAGTCGGGCACGTGATGGCCATGTATTGGGAGTAATACATTGGGCAGTGCACACGGTAAAGATTAACTCCGTGAGACTAATTAGGTACAAGGACGGGTGTGTCCGGTCATCCGTCTTGTACACTTGCACAGAACACTACGGGCGTACTATGATACTCCTCTTCAGCGTAATTCATAACTAAAGATATTTCATAACTTCAGTTAAATCATGATTGTGTACTTTCAACCCTTGAGGATTGTTGTTCTGTGTAACTGACCCCGTTGGGGAATTTTGTTTTCAGATCACGGCAAGGCAAAGGCACGGGAAGAGCATGCTGACGGCGAGGAGTCCTAGTGATACTAGTAGGGGCCCCCAGTCATTCCGTGTATTTCACCATTTCATTTCACTGCTCCACCATTTCAGAAATTCTTATTTCTCTTCAGTTGTATTTCCGCTGCAAATTCCGTATGAGATGTTATTTATTCAGGGTGGTATATTTTATCTCCATATAAAATATACTAGTATTCTGTTTTGTCCTGGTGTAATGTACTTAAGCTCCTCATCGGAGTATTTGGTAATATAATGTGGTTCGGTACCACAATTATATTATTTAATTCATCAGTTTTCATTCGCCTGGTGGGTCCCAGTCGGGGGGTCCACGGCACTGTAATATCCGCCTAGCTTGGGGTGTTACAGAGTTGGTATCGGAGCGTGGTTTGAATACTACCTTACGAGTCATGTCTCATTTGAAATCATCGTCATCGGACTAGTATCATTGGACTTTCGCGTCACGTGTGACCTGTGCAGATGCCGAGCCAATCAGACCGAAAGAACATTAAGATTTCTAACGCCATGGTATAATTTCTGGCAATAAGAATCATTCATTCATAATTCATCAGTTAACAATCCTCAATCATCATTTTCATTTTGACCAGGACTGTCATGTTAGCTCGTTAATCACTCAATTCATTTCATTACTCAGTTGTTGATCAGGAAGATCATATCATTAATCTTGTTAACTTGTTCAAGATAATCATTTCAATAATTTCATCAGATAATCATGTCACTTCAGTTGATCATTCATGTAATCACTGCGTTAGAGCGTATGCTCGTTTTCATCATCTCATGTCGTAATCATAACGTGATATTTATACGGAAAATATAATCATCATGTGACTTTCCTACTTCAGTATGGAGAGAGCAAGAAGAGGACGAGGAGGACGAGGCCGTGGTGCGGGCCGAATCCCGAGAGCTCGTGTGAATACACGTGCGAACGCGAGAAATAATGCTAATTCTTCGAGCAACGACGCTGCCACTCATTCACCTGGACGTGATCATTCACTATCGGGGAGTCGTACCCGGGACACGGCTTAGTCAGAAGGTGTCCGGGTTGACCCACTCGCTTTTATGCAGGGCATGATGGCCCAAATGACCCAGACGGCACAGCTGATGGAGACGATGCATAACTCAGTCAATCAAAATCAACAGACTCCTCTGCCGCCACCTCAGAGGCAAGAGAGGAATGTGAGCAGTATCATCGGCGACATCTCTCGCCAAAGGCCACCTACTTTTGAAGGCTCATCTGAGCCGGCGGACATTGTTCATTGGCTCGAACACTTCGAGAAGTTATTTGCGATGGTAGAGTGTCCCGAAGGACACAAAGTTTCAGTTGCGGCTTACTACCTGGGTAAGAGCGCTCATTCTTGGTGGTTATCGTTGAAGCCCACCGAAGGATCGTGTACTTGGGATCAGTTCAAGACTCTCATGATGGAGAGGTATTATCCGGCCCCACTCAGAGAGGCCAAGCTGTCAGAGTTACTCACTCCCGACCCCTCATCAGACGAGGATGTTCTCACCATTGCCGAGAAATTTCAGGAACTTCTTCCGTTCGCCTCATCTATCATTCATTCCGAGGCGGATAAAATTAAGTATTTCAGCAAGAAGCTGAAACCACGTATGAGATTACAGTTGCTTAATCATAATTGCACCACGTTGGCCGAATTCATTGAGAAAGCTCTTACCTATGAGCTTACTGCTAAAGAGATTGCTAAGCAGCAACCTTCGTCTACTAGCAAGAAATCGAAGAATCGTAATCAGTCTGACGGCAGTCAGGCCACTTTCAAGAAACCTCGTGCGGGCTCTGCTTTTTCTGAGCGACCTACTGTGACGTCTAAACCTGCGGAATCTCAGTCACGAGCAGCCAGTTCGGCCATCACCTATTATAACTGTGGGGATCTTGGTCATGTTAGCACCAAGTGTCCGAGACAGTCTGTCACGTGTCATAACTGTGGAATTGTTGGGCATAAGGCCCGTTTTTTCCGTAGGGACTCCAAACCTACTCAGACGTCATCTCAGGACCCTAAGCAACACTGCTCGTAATCGAAGCCACTCAATCAGCGTCGTTTAAAACGACAGAAACGACTAAAGGTGGAGCCTATAGCCAGCAGACGGGAGCGTCCGGTGCCGGGACTAGCAAGCCCCAGATTTATGAGATGAAGAAGACTGATGATCCAGAGGCCCGAATGATCTCAGGTACACTCGATATTCTATCTCAACCTGTGTGTGCCCTTTTTGATACTGGTGCATCGCATTCATTCATTTTCGAGTCATGTTCGAGTAGGCTGCATCTGGGTAGTGCTACTAGTTGTGAACCTTATGTCATTGGCCTACCTGATGGTAGACGAATTATCGGTAATCGTGAGATTCAGAATTGTCCGATTCAGCTTCATGGTCGTGCATGGCCAGCGGACTTGATCGTAGTAGATTTGCCGAGAGACGACGTCATCTTGGGTATTGATTGGATGGATCGTCATGATGCCATCATTAGTGTCCGTAAGCGTATGATCACTATCATTTCAGACGATGGGGTTGAATGTGTATTTCAAGGAGGTAATCCCGGCTGTTCTGGTAAGGTCATTAATTTGATGAAAGCAGTGAGATTACTCAATCAGGGGTGTGTTGGTTATTGGTGCTATATGACCAAAACCGAGAAATCATCAGTAATGTTGGCGGATATTCCGGTAGTGAGGGAATATGCCGATGTTTTTCCAGACGAGTTACCTGGTTTGCCTCCACAGAGAGATGTGGAATTCACGATTGAGTTGGAGCCCGGTACGTCCCCGATATCGAAGGCACCGTACCGGATGGCCCCGACCGAAATGCAGGATTTGAAGAATCAACTTGAGGAATTGTTCGAGAAAGGTTATATCCGACCGAGTGCGTTCCCGTGGGGAGCACCAGTGCTGTTTGTCAAGAAGAAGGATGGTTCGTTCCGTTTATGTATTGATTACCGGGAATTGAATCGGGTGACGATCAAGAATAAGTATCTGTTACCCCGTATCGATGATCTTTTGGATCAACTTCAGGGAACTTCAGTATTTTCCAAGATCGACTTAAGATCTGAATATCATCAGTTGCGGATTCGAGAGTCGGATATCGAAAGGACGGCGTTTCGAACACGCTATGGTCATTATGAGTTCGTGGTTATGCCGTTTGGATTGACTAATGCACCTGCGGTATTCATGGAGTTAATGAATCGGGTTTTCATCGACTTTTTGGATCAGTTTGTTGTTGTCTTCATCGATGACATTTTGATTTATTCTCATAACCGAGAGGAACACGAGGTTCACCTCCATCAGGTTCTCGACGTATTGAGACGAGAGCAACTTTATGGGAAGTTTTCCAAATACGAGTTCTGGATGTCCGAAGTGACTTTTCTCGGACATGTAATTTCATCAGATGGAGTGCGTGTTGATCCTCAGAAGACGGAGGCTATTCAGGATTGGTTAACTCCGAAGAATGTTAAGGAAATCCGTAGCTTTCTCGGATTAGCCGGTTATTATCGGCAGTTTGTGGAAGGATTTTCTAAAATCGCTCAACCCCTGACGAACCTTTTGCGAAAGGATAATAAATTCACGTGGTCCGACGCGTGTCAGCGGAGTTTTGAGGAACTCAAGAGCCGGCTAATATCAGCACCTTTACTTTCCTTGCCGCAAGGGACGGAAGGATTTGTGGTTTATAGTGATGCGTTCGGACAGGGTCTCGGATGTGTGCTCATGCAGAATGGGAAGGTTATTGCCTATGCCTCACGGAAATTGAGACCTTACGAAGTTAATTATCCGACCCATGACCTGGAGCTAGCAGCCGTGGTGTTCGCTTTGGAAATATGGCGTCATTACCTTTATGGTGTCACCTGTCAGATTTTCACCGATCACAAGAGTTGAAAGTATATATTTACTCGGAAGGAGTTAAATATGCGTCAGAGACGGTGGTTGGAGCTAATCAAAGATTATGATATTGAGATACTTTACCACCCGGGCAAGGCGAACATTGTCGCCGACGCCTTGAGTCGTAAGTCCGTTCAGGAACAGATGCTTGCTCGTTTAACAGTTCAGAAGGAGCTTCAGCAGGAATTCCTTAGACCCGAGATCGAGGTCTGGCTTCAGCGAGTTCAGGGACAGCTTTGCGTGTTAGAAATTTCATCGTCACTTGAGGAGGAAATCAGGGAGAATCAGGGTTCAGACCCAGCATTGTTGCGCATCCGGGAGGATGTGGCTCAAGGGAAAGCCCCTGGATTCGTGGTCCACAAAGATGGACTTTTGAGATTTAAGAATCGGTTGTGCGTACCGGCGAATGACGAGTTGAAAAACTCGATTTTGAGAGAAGCTCCTGCTACCCCTTATTCTGTTCATCCGGGGTCTAGCAAGATGTACAAGGACTTGAAACAAAATTACTGGTGGAGTAATATGAAGCGGGAAGTCGCAGAATTTGTTTCGAAATGCTTAACTTGTCAACAAGTCAAGATTGAACATCAGCGACCGACGGGTATGCTGAAGCCTCTCCCTATTCCAGAATGGAAGTGGGAAGACATTTCTATGGATTTCATCACGAGTTTGCCGACGAGTCGTCGTGGCATGAATACGATCTGGGTGATCGTGGACCGCTTAACTAAATCAGCTCATTTTCTCGAGATTAAGGATACTTGGGGTCCCGAGAGACTTGCCCAGCTGTTCATCAAAGAGATAGTGAGACTGCACGGTACTCCTAAGAGTATCGTTTCCGATCGTGATGGACGGTTTGTGTCTCATTTTTGGAAATCAGTCCATCGTGCTATGGGAACTCAGCTTAATCTCAGTACCGCTTTTCATCCTCAGTCCGACGGACAATCAGAGAGAACCATTCAGACATTAGAGGACATGTTGAGGGCATGCATCCTCGATTGGAAGGACGATTGGGAAGCCCAACTACCATTGATCGAGTTCACGTATACTAATAGTTGGCATGCTTCGATCAAGATGGCACCTTACGAGGCCTTGTACGATCGTCGTTGTCGATCTCCTTTGTGTTGGGACGACTTATCAGAATCAATCGGCACCGAACCCGATATGCTTATAGCCGCCCGTGAGAAGGTAGCTTTGATCAGGAGTCGTCTGTTGACCGCTCAGAGTCGACATAAATCCTATGCAGACAATCGTCGTTGACCACTAGAGTTTGAGACAGGTGACCACGTTTTGGTCAAGGTATCCCCGAGTCGAGGTATTTTTCGTTTCGGAAAACGGGGAAAGTTGAGTCCGAGATTCATTGGACCGTTTGAGATTTTGGATCGAGTAGGCGAGTTAGCTTATCGATTGGCTTTACCTCCGGCATTGAGCCGAATTTATAATGTGTTTCACGTCTCTCAGTTGCGGAAGTATGTTGCCGACCCGAGTCACATACTTCAGTTCGACGAAATCAAGATGGCGGATGATCATTCGTACGAGGAGCGTCCCGTACGAATTTTAGAGCGGCGAATCAAATAGTTGAGGAACAAGACGATCCCTTTGGTCAAGATTCAGTGGTCTAGACACGGAGTCGAAGAGGCGACTTGGGAAACCGAGGAGAGTATGCGGGAGAGTTATCTCGAGTTGTTTGGCCCTTAGTTTCGAGGACAAAACTCTTTTTAAGGGGGGTATGTAATACCCGGTTGTAATTCATTCATTTTCATTCGGTAATTATCAGTCTGTAATTGTCACTCAGTAATTTTCACTCATTATTAATCACTCGTCATTCATGATTCAGTCATTTGCGCTCACTGTTGGCATATTGTAACCGTGATCGTCATTTTCATCTCCGTTTATAGATCGAGACGGGAGTATTATCATTTTCACCGTGTTTGGTAATCTTGTACTGGGAGTATCATCTTTGGACTTGTTCACTTTCACATTCGTATGATATGTCGGATCATTCATCAGTCGTAGCGAGGAATCAGAGTTATCGGATTTTTCACCTTGTCCAACATTGAGTTACGGCCGTAAGGATTGTAGGTTACGGCCGTAACAAAGGTTCGTTGTTTTCAGGCCATTTTGGACGAATGGGACTTACGGCCGTAAGGTCTTGTAATACGGCCGTAAGTTGAGCAGGTACGGCCGTAAGGCTTGGCTGGTTACGGCCGTACGTGTCCAGCAGGCTGCCCAGGCATTTTTGGCCGAAGGCGAGTTACGGCCGTAAGAAGGGTAGGATACGGCCGTAAGTGGTATTCGTAAATTTCAGGTTTTGTCGGGCAAGGGGGACTTACGGCCGTAAGGGTTGCGGCATACGGCCGTAAGGCTTGGCCGGATACGGCCGTACGCTACAGGCAGGGTGCCTGGTCATTTTCGACGAAGGGGGCTTACGCCCGTAAGTTTGGCCGGATACGGACGTATCATCCGAGTTACGCCCGTAAGGTGTGCGGGTACGGTTATAAGGATGTCGGCATATGTTTTTGACGAAGGCGAGTTATGCCCGTAACTCATGTAATATCCGGATTTATTACAGTGTATTTCATCTGTATTCAACCACGTATTATTTCGGATTGGTGATTTTGATTATTGGAGAATGATATTTAGTGCATTGATATCATTATGCATAAGTATAGAAACTTGCAAAATTGCTCAAACAACCTCGTGATAGCGCACGCTAAGAATGTATCTTAACGCGCGCTATCGGGCCATTATTAGCGCACGCTATGCAGGTATGAGTAACGTGCGCTAAGGACTCAATTATTGAGCTGGCTAGCTCATGCGCCCGGGACATGGGTCCGGATAAGATTCCCGCCGACGCACTGTGACAAATTAAGTCAACCATTATTAGCGCACGCTAAGGGATGCTTAGTAACGTGCGCTAACTTGTCAATAATGCAGAATATTATAAATGGGACAGCAACCGCTTGGGATTTCATTTCCTTCGTCTATACTTCATCTTTGAGAGTCCAGAGAGCAAGAATCTCCCTTCTAAACACTTAGAACATTTAGGAGTGATCATTGAATGATTGAGTATCACTTGTGAATGATCATTGAAGAGAAGTAGCACCTTGGAGGGGCACATAACCAACCGGAGTCGGATTTCACCTTGTGGTTCAGTGATTTCGGCATATTAAGGTATGTTCAACCTATCACCAGTCTTAGATTTGGATTTCCAATGGATATGATGATCATGTTAACGAGATATTGAAATTCATTAGTGAATTATTTCAACAACATCATGTTTAGAAGATTGGGATGTCTACAATTACGATATTATTGTTGGAACCTTGAAGTTGGAATCTTAGTACTTCAAATGATGAGAGAAATATTCGGAAGTTAACAATCCGTATGATTTATGTTATCTTTGTGGTCATGATTTGGAAAAGATGTTATAAGAACTTAAAGGAAGAATCATCTTAGGAAATATTCTTTCGTATAAGTCGGAATTGTTAGTTCACCTCAAGATGAAGTCTGAATATGTATAATGATAGTAGTATCTAATACATCAAACCGGAGATCACCAACTTTGCATGAGAATTGTAATCAAGATGGATTATGGTGTCATGATGATTATACGTATATTTGCATCTTGAAGTTGATATCATCCTGGAGATCATTCATAAGAGTAAGAACTTGGTATTCATGGAAGTAACATGAATTATCACGAAGGATTTCATTGTTTCGTTCATGGCAAGAATAATTCTTGCTCGGCAGAAAGCGCCATGCAGAAATAGCGCACGCTATGCTATGCAGTTTAACGTGCGCTATCGAGCACTAGTTAGCGTGCGCTACGTTTGGTATGTAACGTACGCTAGACCATCAGACGAGTCAGTTGGCTGGTCAATGAAGTACCGACCATGCATCGTTAGCGTGCGCTAGGCTTTGTTGTTTGCGTGCGCTATCGGGCAGACTTAACGCACGCTACACAGAGTACTTAGCGTGCACTAAGCAGTTCATGCAGATTGTATTTTATGAATTTTTGGCCATGAATCGAATTGTTAAACATCCATACGACGTGAGATAAATCCTATATTATTTCTTTTGTCAAGGTTTGGTCTCGTTACGTGATTGATTGAGGAGGACGATCGTCGAGTGTTCATTTCCGTGGAAGTGTTGTTATTGTCTTCAATCGAGGCAAGTACCTTAATTGTTTTATGTATTGTTGTATACATATTGTCGTGCATGTATGTCGTTATTGTGTGTCCACCTCGTGTTGGTCCGACGGGATCATCGGGGGATCTATGCTAGCGCATACCGGATCATCGGACGGGTTTTTCCACCACGGGTTGGTCCGACGGGATCATCGTGGGTTCTAGGCGATGAACGCTGGATCGATGGAATTACCATGTGTATGTATTGATATCATGTTGTGATTATCGATTGTGTATGTTATGTTTGAGTTTCGTAGAGAAGACTACTGGTATTTTGTCGTTTACGTTATTATTATTCTTCGTGAGATATGAATAATATGTTGTGGTACTTGTACTAGCATCGTTGTGCTAACCCCTTCGGGGTGAACATTTTGTTTGTGTTCAGGATCCAGGAGAGCGGGGAAACAACCACTGGAACTGTATGGTGACGAGGGTGCAGAGTGATGTCCCGACCGGGTTTATTTATCTGCCGTTTATTCGTTATTTCAATAAGTACTCGAGTACGAAGTCATTTGTGATGGGTTTGAATTTGGTGATGTATTATTGAGTTCTGTTGAACAGTTGTATTATTTCTATATTTGGTCAGAACTGATGTATTGTAATTCTGTTATTTCCATTCGTCAGTACCTTTTTATACTTGTTCAAGTCTTCAGCCTTGTAAATCCTTATGTAAAGGATTTGCGGCGCTGTAATATTCCCGAATATATTGGGGGTGTTACAGAATATGGTATCGGAGCTTAAGATTATGGATATCTTGGCCGTTGGGTTAAAATAGGGGTCAATTATGTCTTTTGGGGTAACCGGCCGTAAATGACATCACTGCACTGCCTACGTCTTCATGCGAACAGTGGTTGTAAGTTCCTAAACTCTATCTTGTCCTTTTCATGTTGTGTCTCTTTACACTCGAATATTAGAACGATGTTGTTTCCTGTATATTGAGTATGTATGCTTACAGTATGTTGAGAGGCGGACGTGGACGTGGTCGCGGTCGTGGACGTGGACGAAGAAATGCCGAAATGGAGGTGTCGCCTTCTAACCAGGCCAGTCATAGCTCCGGCGAGCCGCAGCAATCTATTAATAATGAACCAGATCCTGCTGTACCAGATATCCTTCGTCAAGTGGTGAACCAGATGACTCAGTTCGCCCAGGTCGTGGACCGAATGCAAGTGGCGGTGGGACTACAGCAGGGAGAGAGACAGCAAGGGATCCCAGATATGGGAAATCGAGGTGACCGGTGGCTGCAAGAAGTGGCGAAGATGCAACCACCCAAATTCGACGGTATTTCTGAGACTCCCACCTGGGATCATTGGTTAAAGGAGCTGGAGAAAATCTTTGCCGGAATCAACTGCCCAGACGACCGGAGAGCCTCTATCGCTCAATATTTTCTGATAGGAGAAGCGTCCGAATGGTGGGAAGCCATCCGGCCTGTAGACCATGATGCCGATTGGACAGAGTTTAGATTGATGATGGAAGCCCAGTATTGCCCTCGTCCTGTGAGGGAAGCCAAAGTTCGGGAGTTTTTCTCTCGGCCTTCCGATGTGCGGTATCCCGTGCGATCAAGACGTTTAACCAAAGAATCGGCATTTGTTCGACATCCGGTCGTAATGCATGCGAAATGATGATTCATTTCGATATGAGAATGAAACCAGAAGTCCAGAGGTACATGTCCGGATTCGAATGTACCACACTCCGCCAATACCAGGATAAGGCGTTGGCATATGAGATCAAGGAAGCAGCCATGGAGAAATTTTCAGAATCCAAGAAACAGAAAGTCTCTGGTACTTTTACAGAGCATAAGTGGGGCCCGTAAGGCCCAGTCATCCTTTCACTCTTTTAAGAAACCTCCGCACCCAGCTAGGAGCGGAAAGAACTTCGGAGCGACATCAACTATTACTGATATTACCAGGAAATGCTTTAAATGCGCCCAGACGGGGCACTATCGACGGAATTGCCCCCTTCCTGCCGTGACTTGTTTTGACTGTGGACGAGAGGGACATCGGGCGGTGTTTTGTGAAGAGGCTGCAAAGTCTTTTAGATCCCGTACACCACAGCCAGTCCAGAAGGAGGCCAGTATTCCACAGACGTAGCAAAGTGTTCAGATGCCTCAGAATTTTGGCCGCGGGCGAGGCAGAGGACAATGGGACCGAAAGGGGACATCGAGTGCCGGATCTGCTCCCCCACGTCTGTACGAGATGAGGAGAACAGACGATCGAGATCTGCTTTGTCGCATCGTGTCCGAGATCCTTTCCCGGCCGATTAGCGTTTTATTCGATACAGGAGCTACACATTCTTTCATATCTTTGTCTTGTGTAAATCGTTTGAATATTTCCGGTTTTCATGCTTGTGAACCTTATGTTGTTGGTTTACCGAGTGGAGAGAGGATTGTCGGAAATTTAGAAACTAGAAATTTCCCTGTATCATTTGGAGGCAGAGAGTGGCTCTCAAACCTGATCGTGATAGAAATGCAAGGAGATGACCTGATACTCGGAGACGATTGGCTTAATCGATATGGAGCAATTGTGAACTACCGAAGGAGGAATATCTCGCTGATCGCTGACGATGGTTCCGAGATTCTGTTTGAGGGATGGAAACCGAAGCTCAGAAAATTGATCAAGGCGATGAAGGTCACAAATTGTTGAAACAAGGTCAGACTGCAATGGTGTTACGCAATGAAGAAAGAAGAAGAAATTGTGGAACTTTCATCTATTCCTGTTGTGAACGAATTTCCAGACGTATTTCCTGATGAATTACCTGGACTACCTCCACGAAGGGATGTAGAATTTACTATTGAGCTGGAACCTGGAGCGACACCAATTTCTAAGGCGCCGTATCGTATGGCACCTACTGAGATGTACGAACTGAAGAAGCAGTTAGAGGAGTTACTGGATAAGGGCTATATTCAGCCAAGCGTTTCACCCTGGGGAGCGCCAGTTCTTTTCGTCCGAAAGAAGGATGGATCGCTCCGACTGTGTAGTGACTATCGAGAGCTGAACAAGATGACGATTAAGAACAAGTATCCGTTGCCACGGATTGATGATCTATTTGACCAGTTACAAGGGGCAACAGTGTTTTCTAAAATTGATTTGAGATCAGGATACCATCAGCTGAGGATTAAGGAATCTGATATTCCGAAATCAGCGTTCAGAACTCGCTACGGGCATTATGAGTTTGTAGTGATGCCGTTTGGTCTCACTAACACACCTGCTGTATTTATGCAATTGATGAACAGAGTGTTCATTGAATTTTTGGACAAATTTGTGGTCGTATTTATTGATGACATCCTGGTGTATTCTAAGAGTCCGGAAGAACATGCGCAGCATTTGCGGATAGTATTGGAGCTTTTGAGAAACGAGAAATTGTACGCCAAACTTTCTAAATGTGAATTCTGGCTAAAGGAAGTAATGTTCCTCGGCCATGTGGTGTCAGCTAGAGGAGTCCGAGTAGATCCTCAGAAGATCGAAGCAATATTGGATTGGAAGCCTCCAAAGAACGTGAAAGAGGTCCGAAGCTTCTTAGGACTTGCTGGATACTATCGTCGATTCGTGGAAGGGTTTTCTAAAGTCTCCCGCCCACTTACTCGACTTCTGCAGAAAACTCAAAAGTTTGAGTGGAATGAATTATGTCAGATTAGCTTTGATGAATTGAAGAAGAGATTGACGACGGCACCGATTCTATCACTTCCGCAGGGAACTGAAGGATTCATAGTTTACTGATGATGCTTGAACCAAGGACTTGGGTGCGTGTTGATGCAGAATGATAAAGTGATCGCTTATGCGTCGCGACAACTGAAACCTTATGAAGTGAATTACCCGACACATGATTTGGAGCTAGCCGCAGTGGTTTTTGCCTTGAAAATTTGGAGGCATTATCTGTACGGGACTCACTGTCAGATCTTTACGGATCATAAGAGTCTCAAGTACATATTCAGTCAGAAAGAGTTGAACATGCGGCAAAGAAGATGGTTGGAGCTGATTAAGGACTATGACTTGGAGATTTTATATCATCTAGGCAAAGCAAATGTAGTGGCCGATGCACTTAGCCGCAAGCCTGTCTCTATTCAGATGCTGGAGACACTGACCTCCCAACTTAGCCTTCAGCGAGAGATGATTCGTGAAGGGATTGAAGTGTGGTTACAGAGAGTCCAGGGACAACTGTACGTGATGGAGATAACTCCGTCATTAACCGAAGAAATCAAATCTAGACAGGCAGATGATCCTCTGATGATTCGGTTGCATGAAGAAGTAATCAAAGGAAAGGCCCCCGGATTCATAATTCATGACGATGGAGTTTTGAGATTTCAGAACCGACTCTGCGTTCCGATGTTGATGTTCTGAAACAGACGATTATGAAGGAAGCTCATAGTTCGCCTATTCTATCCACCCGGGCACCAAGAAATGTATAAGGACTTGAAGCGAACTTCGGTGGGGCAACATGAAGAAAGACGTAGCGGACTATGTTTGAAATGCTTGACTTGTCGAAAGTTAAGATCGAGCATCAACGGCTTTGGAATGTTGAAGCCGCTCCCGATTCCTAATGGAAGTGGGAGGACATATCGATGGACTTCATCACTAATATGCCGAAAACCAGGACAGGAATGAACATGATTTGGGTGATAGTTGATCGTTTAACCAAATCGGCTCATTTTCTAGGCATTAAGGATACGTGGGGACCAGAGAGGTTGGCACGAGTCTTTATTTCGGAGATAGTTCGATTGCATGGTACGCCGAAGACCATTGTTTCTGATCGAGACGGCCGTTTTGTGTCTCACTTTTGGAAAGCAGTTCATAAGGCCTTGGGGACCGAATTGAACTTGATGACTTATCACCCGATCACTGACGATCTGAGAGAACTATACAAACGGTGGAAGACATGCTAAGGGCCTGTGCCTTAGATTGGTCAAACGATTGGTAAGTTCATCTACCGTTGATTGAATTTACTTACAACAATAGCTGGCATGCTTCTATTAAGATGGCACCGTTTGAGGCATTATACGGAAGGAGATGCAGATCGCCCCTATGCTGGGACGATTCATCGGACTTGATCGGAACAGAACCAGAGTTGATCGAGCAGACTCGAGAGAAGATAGCCTTAATTCGTGAAAGGCTGCTAACTGCCCAGAGTCGCCAGAAATCCTATTCGGACGTACGTCGTCGCCCATTGGAGTTCAATACTGGAGACCATGTACTTTTGAAGGTTTCTCCTACTCGGGGAATCTTTCGTTTCGGAAGGAAAGGAAAGCTGAGTCCGAGATATATCGGACCATTTGAGATCCTCGAGAGAGTTGGGGAGTTGGCATACAGATTAGCATTGCCGCCGTCATTGTGCCATGTTCATAACGTGTTCCACGTATCCCAGTTGCGGAGATATATACCAGATCCCAGTCATATCATCGATTTCGGCGAGATCGAAGTCGAACAGGATGGGACGTTTGAAGAAAGACTACCAAGATACTCGAGAGTCGAGTTAAGCAACTGAGGAACAAGTCAATCGTTTTGGTCAAAGTTCAGTGGTCACGTCACGGAATGGAAGAAGCCACCTGGGAAACGGAAGCTGATATGAAGTCTAGATATCCCGAGTTATTTTCGTCTTGAGTTTCGGGACGAAACTCCTTTTTAGTAGGAGAGTATGTAATATCCGGATTTATTACAGTGTATTTCATCTGTATTCAACCACGTATTATTTCGGATTGGTGATTTTGATTATTGGAGAATGATATTTAGTGCATTGATATCATTATGCATAAGTATAGAAACTTGCAAAATTGCTCAAACAACCTCGTGATAGCGCACGCTAAAAATGTATCTTAACGCGCGCTATCGGGCCATTATTAGCGCACGCTATGCAGGTATGAGTAACGTGCGCTAAGGACTCAATTATTGAGCGGGACAGCTAGCTCATGCGCCAGCGGGACATGGGTCCGGATAAGATTCCCGCTGACGCACCCGGACAAATTCTGAAGTCAACCATTATTAGCGCACGCTAAGGGATGCTTAGTAACGTGCGCTAACTTGTCAATAATGCAGAATATTATAAATGGGACAGCAACCGCTTGGGCTTTCATTTCCTTCGTCTATACTTCATCTTTGAGAGTCCAGAGAGCAAGAATCTCCCTTCTAAACACTTAGAACATTTAGGAGTGATCATTGAATGATTGAGTATCACTTGTGAATGATCATTGAAGAGAAGTAGCACCTTGGAGGGGCACATAACCAACCGGAGTCGGATTTCACCTTGTGGTTCAGTGATTTCGGCATATTAAGGTATGTTCAACCTATCACCAGTCTTAGATTTGGATTTCCAATGGATATGATGATCATGTTAACGAGATATTGAAATTCATTAGTGAATTATTTCAACAACATCATGTTTAGAAGATTGGGATGTCTACAATTACGATATTATTGTTGGAACCTTGAAGTTGGAATCTTAGTACTTCAAATGATGAGAGAAATATTCGGAAGTTAACAATCCGTATGATTTATGTTATCTTTGTGGTCATGATTTGGAAAAGATGTTATAAGAACTTAAAGGAAGAATCATCTTAGGAAATATTCTTTCGTATAAGTCGGAATTGTTAGTTCACCTCAAGATGAAGTCTGAATATGTATAATGATAGTAGTATCTAATACATCAAACCGGAGATCACCAACTTTGCATGAGAATTGTAATCAAGATGGATTATGGTGTCATGATGATTATACGTATATTTGCATCTTGAAGTTGATATCATCCTGGAGATCATTCATAAGAGTAAGAACTTGGTATTCATGGAAGTAACATGAATTATCACGAAGGATTTCATTGTTTCGTTCATGGCAAGAATAATTTACTGCTCAGCAGTAAACTGCCATGCAGAAATAGCGCACGCTATGCTATGCAGTTTAACGTGCGCTATCGAGCACTAGTTAGCGTGCGCTACGTTTGGTATGTAACGTACGCTAGACCATCAGACGAGTCAGTTGGCTGGTCAATGAAGTATCGACCATGCATCGTTAGCGTGCGCTAGGCTTTGTTGTTTGCGTGCGCTATCGAGCAGACTTAACGCACGCTACACAGAGTACTTAGCGTGCGCTAAGCAGTTCAGGCAGATTGTATTTTATGAATTTTTGGCCATGAATCGAATTGTTAAACATCCATACGACGTGAGATAAATCCTATATTATTTCTTTTGTTAAGGTTTGGTCTCGTTACGTGATTGATTGAGGAGGACGATCGTCGAGTGTTCATTTCCGTGGAAGTGTTGTTATTGTCTTCGATCGAGGCAAGTACCTTAATTGTTTTATGTATTGTTGTATACATATTGTCGTGCATGTATGTCGTTATTGTGTGTCCACCTAGTGTTGGTCCGACGGGATCATCGGGGGATCTATGCTAGCGTGCGCTGGATCATCGGACGGGTTTTTCCACCACGGGTTGGTCTGACGGGATCATCGTGGGTTCTAGGCAGTGAACGCTGGATCGATGGAATTACCATGTGTATGTATTGATATCATGTTGTGATTATCAGTTGTGTATGTTATGTTTGAGTTTCTCGTAGGAGAAGACTCGCTGGTATTTTGTCGTTTACGTTATTATTATTCTTCGTGAGATATGAATAATATTTTGTGGTACTTGTACTAGCATCGTTGTGCTAACCCCTTCAGGGGTGAACATTTTGTTTGTGTTCAGGATCCAGGAGAGCGGGGAAACAACCACTGGAACTGTATGGTGACGAGGGTGCAGAGTGATGTCCCGACCGGGTTTATTTATCTGCCGTTTATTCGTTATTTCAATAAGTACTCGAGTACGAAGTCATTTGTGATGGGTTTGAATTTGGTGATGTATTATTGAGTTCTGTTGAACAGTTGTATTATTTCTATATTTGGTCAGAACTGATGTATTGTAATTCTGTTATTTCCATTCGTCAGTACCTTTTTATACTTGTTCAAGTCTTCAGCCTTGTAGATCCTTATGTAAAGGATTTACGGCGCTGTAATATTCCCGAATATATTGGGGGTGTTACAACTCAGGAGCGGGTACGGCCGTAAGTCTGTCGGCAGGCTTTTGGACGAAGCCGAGTTACGGCCGTACGAGTTGGCCGGTTACATCCGTAAGGCCGTTGACCTGGGATGTTACGGCCGTATGATGGCAGAGTTACGGCCGTAACTTCTGGCAGTATATAAGGACCCGGCCGGGACTTTTTCTTCATTTTCACCCTTTTCTTCACTTTGTTCCGAGAGAGAGACTTGAGGGAGGGATTTTTCCATCATCAATCATTTGAGTGTGTAATTTTCATCATCTTCATTCATTTGGGAAGCTTGGATACTCGATTTAACGCGTGTTCATCGGATCGAAGTGGTTGGATCTTCAAGAGGTAATTTCTTCAACATCTTGGATTTCGATTTTGTGTTGAGATATGATATTTTGGACGTGATAATCATGTTATATGAAGGGATATGCATATGATTATGAGTTTGTATATAGATTCATTGGATTATTGAGGGATTATTCAAGAACACTTTGAATATCGAGTTGGATTTGGGGATTTTCGATTAATTGTTGTTATAATCACGTATTTGGATTTTCATAACGGATTTTTGATCGTATTGAAGATGTTTTGTTGGTTTGAAACACTTCTTGGGGATTTGATGTTGGTATTATTGAGGTTGGGTTGTAATCAATCGAAGTTGGCCACAAAGTGTTCGATATAATGCCCCAATGAACTTGGTTTAATCGTATCGATGTTTTGAGTTCGTTATATTCGTGTTTGATTCGTATATTGAACGGATTGTTGGTAATTGTATTGATTCAAGGTTGTTCGAGCGACCGACACTTCATTTAGGACATTTGTTCGTGGAAGGACATTATTCATCGGTATTGTGTAAGTTAATTCTTACTCGGTTAAAAGGATTTCATTCCTTTTGTTGTTGATCATTCATAATCATAACTCATTCATCATTGTATTAATCATATTGAGACTTGTAAGTGTCGAAGAATCACTTCATTAATGAGGAACGGCAGTTCCAATCATTTCATTGAAACTATCAATCACTTCATTATTACTTTCATCTCGGTGAGTCATTCTTGACTTTGTCAGATTATTATTATTCATTGATATTCATTGTGGTCATTCTCGTTTCATATGACCTTCTGGGTTCATATTGCGTGGCCGGGTGCGGATGTGTGGAATTTTTAGTCGGGCACGTGATGGCCATGTATTGGGAGTAATACATTGGGCAGTGCACACGGTAAAGATTAACTCCGTGAGACTAATTAGGTACAAGGACGGGTGTGTCTGGTCATCCGTCTTGTACACTTGCACAGAACACTACGGGCGTACTATGATACTCCTCTTCAGCGTAATTCATAACTAAGGATATTTCATAACTTCAGTTAAATCATGATTGTGTACTTTCAACCCTTGAGGATTGTTGTTCTGTGTAACTGACCCCATTGGGGAATTTTGTTTTCAGGTCACGGCAAGGCAAAGGCACGGGAAGAGCATGCTGACGGCGAGGAGTCCTAGTGATACTAGTAGGGGGCCCCAGTCATTCCGTATATTTCAGTCATTTCAGTCGTTCCAGTCATTTCAGAAATTCTTATTTCTCTTCAGTTGTATTTCCGCTGCAAATTCCGTATGAGATGTTATTTATTCAGGGTGGTATATTTTATCTCCATATAAAATATACTAGTATTCTGTTTTGTCCTAGTGTAATGTACTTAAGCTCCTCATCGGAGTATTTGGTAATATAATGTGGTTTGGTACCACAATTATATTATTTAATTCATCAGTTTTCATTCGCCTGGTGGGTCCCAGTCGGGGGTCCACGGCACTGTAATATCCACCTAACTTGGGGTGTTACAGTATAAGACATCTAAACACTTACGTCGGGAAATTTATTGCTAACTGTTTTCATACAGGTACTCATGGAGACTCGGAGTTCCAGGAGAGACCATCACCACCATTATTATCATCAACCGCATTCCACATCCACATGCTCATACCAACATCATAAAGACACTCAAAGTTCACATCAAAGATCGAAGCAAAGCAAAGTTCAGAAAGATTCTACGTCAAAGAATCTACAAAGTAAAGAGATAAAGATCAAAGATAAAGAATGAGAGCTACATATGTATAATTCACAAAATTCACCAGAAGTATGAGCATGTTGGAAAAGAGGTTAAGCACCAGCAACAAAGACGTTGATGAAAGGCAGACAACAACATTATATGATCACAACAACATGAACAAAGAACAAAGAAGTAGATCAAAAGACGTCAAGCAACCTATGATGACCAGAATGACCAACTCTTAGGGGGAGATTTTTGGGATTACGTGTAATCATTATAAAGTGTGGTCATTAGTTTATGTAATAGGTTGTTTATTAAATAGGCTTATATATTAGTAATTAATATTAAGTCCTATGTAGTAAGCCCATGGGCCTTGGTGAAAGATCTAGAAACTCTTATATGAGCGTTGCCCTAGTTGTACGCCTATATATACTTTGTATCACACCTCATTTGAGGTGGTTGGTTTCATTTCATTTTATGCAATACACTCTTTCTTATTCATTCGAATGATATGATTCCTTCCATCTCTCTCTCTCTAACTTTCTCTCTCTATAATCTTGTGTATGTTTAGAATATTTGGGAACCTACAGGAGTGTTATTGGAGAATGAGTTGGTAATGATGGGATCTTTATTTTGTATGGGATGACCAAGGTTGTGCTTTTTCCTCCATATGGGCTTAACGAAAATTGTAGGTTTCCTAGAGGAAGACATTGTGAAAGAAAAAGGAAGAAGAAGAAGAAGTCACAATGAAGAAGAATGAGGAAGATGGTCATTATATAGTCAGAGAGGATGCTAAATAGGGCAAAGCATGCAAATAGAGGATCAGAAATTCAAATTATGTCTATATAAACAAAGAAAGGTGGACTAGATGATGGTAGGTCAAAGGTCCAAGAAAAAGAAAACAATAAAATAGCTCGTGACACCTAGCCTGAGGACGGTCCCTTAAATAGGTGACGGTCCCAAATATATGGGGGACCATCCTATGTTTATAGGACCGCCACCAGAAGGGTGCTAAATTTTTGTTTCTAAAATTGACATGTCTAGTGTGTGTCTATATGTAACAAATGTGGAGTTGCGATTATCTTGATTCTAATGACAATAAAACGTATGAGATAATCCAAAAGCTCCTTAGTTCAATTTTGCTCAAACACCCAAGTCGAACAATATATTAGTTATATAATTCGGCCAAGGATTGTGAGTTCATTATGCATGAATGAGAAAAACGTTTTTGGAATGTATTAACAATGCAAGAAATCATTTTTATGATGTTTCTAAACGTAAGAAGTTTTGAGAAAATGAATTGGGGTTTCTCCATGCAAATTGAAAGTTTTTCAAGTAAGCATAGTAATTCTAGTCTAGGTTATTGTAGATTTGCACACGAAAGATTTAGAGGCCCCCCAATTTTTGTTTTGTGCCCAATAGAATCCTAGACTTAGATTAGTAGAGAAGTTAAGGAAGATACTTACAAATATTAGATGATTAATTGAGGATAGAGGAGAAGAATTTAAGGGATGTGTTCCATCATTCCTAAGCCTAGATAAATATAATAGAATGGTTCATGCTTTAGAGGTTTGGTGAGGATGTCTGCGATATTTTCTTTAGTTGGAACCTTTTCAATGGAAATATTTCCTTTTTGGACATTATCCCGAAGAAAATGGTGACGAATTTCTATATGTTTTGTACGTGCATGTTGCACTAGGTTCTTACTTAGGTCAATAGATCCTTTGTTGTCGCACATGATTGGGATGTCGTCTAGCGCGATGCCATAGTCGATGAGAGCTTGTTTCATCCATAGTGCTTGTTGACATGCCTTTCCAGCGCTTACGTATTCGGCTTCGGTAGTGGAGATTGCTAGTGCCGTTTGTTTCTTGGAGAACCAAGAAGTTAAACAACAACCCATAAAGGTACAAATACCACTAGTACTCTTTTGATCCACATAATCTCCTACATGATCTGAGTCGGCATATACTACAGTTTCTATGCCGGTCCCCTTAGGATACCATAGTCCTAAGTGTGTAGTGCCTTTAATATATCGGAAGATACGTTTAACCGCTTCAAGGTGAGAAGTTTTGGGATCTTCTTGGAAGCGAGCACAAAGGCAGGCACTAAACATGATATCGGGCCTACTTACCGTTAAGTATAATAAACTACCTATCATGCCCCTATACTTAGTACTATCCACAGATTCACCTTCTTCATCCTTAGTGAGCTTTGTGTCCGTGACCATGGGTGTCTTCATAGGTTTAGCATCTTCTAATCCAAATTTCTTAAGCATCCCTTTAATATATTTAGATTGATTGAAGAAGATACCGTCTTATAACTGTTTTATTTGTAGTCCAAGGAAAAAGTTAAGTTCACCCATCATGCTCATCTCAAACTCGTCATGCATGATTTTGGAAAAATCATCACATAACTCTTGACAAGTTGATCCGAATATAATGTCGTCGACATATATTTGAACAATGATGATATTTGAACCTTTCTTTTTAGTGAAAAGTATGTTGTCTACCATTCCCATGGAGTATTCATGCTTAAGAAGAAAAGCTTTTAACCTATCATACCATGCTTTAGGAGCTTGTTTAAGACCATACAAAGCTTTCTTGAGTTTATAAACATGATCGGGTTTCTTGAAGTCAATGAATCCCGGAGGTTGTGCCACATATACCTCCTCATTGATAAAACTATTTAGGAATGCACTTTTCACATCCATTTGGAATTAACTTGAAGTCTAAAGCGCAAGCATAAGCAAGTAATATTCTAATTGACTCTAATCTAGCTACGGGTTCATAGGTTTCGTCATAATCAATTCCTTCTTTTTGATCATAACGTTGTGCTACTAATATAGCCTTATTCCTAGATACAACACCATTTTCATCTAACTTATTTCTAAATACCCATTTGGTTCCTATTATGGTTGTGCACTTAGGTTGAGGTACTAACTCCCAAACATCATTAGATTTAAATTGGTTTAATTCCTCTTGCATTGCAACAACCCAACTTTCGTCAATCAATGCTTCACTAATGTTATTAGGTTC
>JAWKAU010000883.1:0-28000 GCA_033398695.1 Orobanche coerulescens
TAATTTATGATTATAGTTATAATATTTATTATTTAAAAAAGCATGAAGAAATTGAACAAAATGAAAAAAAAGAGAATTTAGAGATGAGGGGATTAGAACCCCTTTGCATTGAGATAATTTTCAATAGCATATCCATGTGAGTTACATTTCCTTTGAATAAATAAATTTTCGTAGTAATGTATTTAAACACAATTATAATATTTATTATTTAAAAAAGTATTAAGAAATAAAAAACGAAAAAAGAAATATTTTGGAGATGAGGGGATTCGAACCCCTTTGTATTCAGAGAATCTTCAATAGCATAACCATGTGAGCTACATCTCCTTTGTTGGAGAAAATTTTGGTAATAAATTAATTAATTGTGATTACGATTATAATATTTATTATTTAAAATATTGGAGCCGGGTCGGGCCGATCCGTTTGCACAGGGAAAGGCCTCACATGAGATTTTGTCTAAATATTTTGGTAAATATGTATTTAATTATGATTACAGTTAAAATATTTATTATTTAAAAATGTATGAATAAATTTAGAAAAATGAAAAAAAGAGAACTTGGAGATGGGGGGATTCTAACCTAATTGCATCGGGACAATTTTCATTAGCATATCCATGTGAGCTACATCTCCTTTTATTTACAAATTTTCGTAATAATATATTTAATTGCATTTATTATTTAAAAAGTATGAATAAATTAAGAAAAACGAAAAAAAGAGAATTTGGAGATGAGGGGAATCGGACCCCTTTATATTGAGAGAACTTCAATAGTATAACCATGTGAACTACATCTCCTTTGTTGAAAGAAGTTTTGGTAATAATTTATTTAATTATGATTACAATTATAACATTTATTATTAAGATTATTGGAGCTGGGTCGGGTCGATCGGTTTGCACAGTGAGAAGGCCTCACATGAGATTTTGTCTAATTTTTCTTGGTAAAAAGCACGAAGAAATTTAAAAAGAAAAAAAAAAGAATATTTGGAGATCAGGGGATTCGAACCCCTTTGCATTGAGACGATTTTCAATAGCATATCCATGTGAGCTACAACTCCTTTGTTGAAGAAAATTTGGTAATAATTTATTTTATTGTGATTACAATTATAACATTTATTATTCAAAGTATTTGAGCCGGTCGGGTCGATCCGTTTGCACAAGGAAAAGGCCTCACATGAGATTTTGTCTAAATTTTTTGGTAATTATGTATTTAATTTATGATTATAGTTATAATATTTATTATTTAAAAAAGCATGAAGAAATTGAACAAAATGAAAAAAAAAGAGAATTTAGAGATGAGGGGATTAGAACCCCTTTGCATTGAGATAATTTTCAATAGCATATCCATGTGAGTTACATCTCATTTGAATAAATAAATTTTCGTAATAATGTATTTAAACACAATTATAATATTTATTATTTAAAAAAGTATTAAGAAATAAAAAATGAAAAAATAAATAGTTTGGAGATGAGGGGATTCAAACCACTTTGTATTGAGAGAATCTTCAATAGCATAACCATGTGAGCTACATCTCCTTTGTTGAAGAAATTTTGGTAATAAATTATTTAATTGTGATTACGATTATAATATTTATTATTTAAAATATTGGAGCCGAGCCGGGCCGATCCGTTTGCACAGGGAAAGGCCTCACATGATATTATGTCTATTTTTTCTTGGTAATTACGTATTTAATTATGATTACAATTATAACATTTATTATTTAAAAAAGCATGAAGAAATTTAAAAAGAAAAAAAAAAGAATATTTGGAGATGAGGGGATTCGAACCCCTTTGCATTGAGACGATTTTCAATAGCATATCCATGTGAGCTACATCTCCTTTGTTGAATAAAATTTGGTAATAATTTATTTTATTATGATTACAATTATAACATTTATTATTCAAAGTATTGGAGCCGGTCGGGTCGATCCGTTTGCACAGGGAAAAGGCCTCACATGAGATTTTGTCTAAATTTTTGGTAATTCTGTAGTTAATTTATGATTATAGTTATAATATTGATTATTTAAAAAACCATGAAGAAATTGAACAAAATGAAAAAAAGAGAATTTAGAGATGAGGGGATTCGAACCCCTTTGCATTGAGATAATTTTCAATAGCATATCCATCTGAGTTACATCTCCTTTGAATAAATAAATTTTCGTAATAATGTATTTAAACACAATTATAATATTTATTATTTAAAAAAGTATTAAGAAATAAAAAATGAAAAAAGAAATATTTTGGAGATGAGGGGATTCGAACCCCTTTGTATTCAGAGAATCTTCAATAGCATAACCATGTGAACTACATCTCCTTTGTTGAAAATTTTTTTGGTAATAAATTATTTAATTGTGATTACGATTATAATATTTATTATTTAAAATATTGGAGCCGGGTCGGGCCTATCCGTTTGCACAGGGAATGGCCTCACATGAGATTTTGTGTAAATATTTTGGTAAATATGTATTTAATTATGATTACAGTTAAAACATTTATTATTTAAAAATGTATGAATAAATTTAGAAAAATGAAAAAAAGAGAACTTGGAGATGGGGGGATTCTAACCTAATTGCATCGAGACAATTTTCATTAGCATATCCATGTGAGCTATATCTCCTTTTATTTACAAATTTTCGTAATAATATATTTAATTGCATTTATTATTTAAAAAGTTTGAATAAATTAAAAAAAATGAAAAAAAGAGAATTTGGAGATGAGAGGAATCGAACCCCTTTATATTGAGAGAACTTCAATAGTATAACCATGTGAGCTACATCTCCTTTGTTGAACGAAATTTTGGTAATAATTTATTTAATTATGATTACAATTATAACATTTATTATTAAGATTATTGGAGCTGGGTCGGGTCGATCGATTTGCACAGTGAAAAGGCCTCACATGAGATTTTGTCTAATTTTTCTTGGTAATTACGTATTTAATTATGATTACAATTATAACATTTATTATTTAAAAAAGCATGAAGAAATTTAAAAAGAAAAAAAAGAATATTTGGAGATGAGGGGATTCGAACCCCTTTGCATTGAGACGATTTTCAATAGCATATCCATGTGAGCTACATCTCCTTTGTTGAAGAAAATTTGGTAATAATTTATTTAATTGTGATTAAAATTATAACATTTATTATTCAAAGTATTGGAGCAGATGGGGTCGATCCGTTTGCACAGTGAAAAGGCCTCACATGAGATTTTGTCTAAATTTTTTGGTAATTATGTATTTAATTTATGATTATAGTTATAATATTTATTATTTTAAAAAGCATGAAGAAATTGAACAAAATGAAAAAAAGAGAATTTAGAGATGAGGGGATTCGAACCCCTTTGCATTGAGATAATTTTCAATAGCATATCCATGTGAGTTACATCTCCTTTGAATAAATAAATTTTCTTAATAATATATTTAAACACAATTATAATATTTATTATTTAAAAAAGTATTAAGAAATAAAAAACGAAAAAAGAAATATTTTGAGATAAGGGGATTCGAACCCCTTTGTATTCAAAGAATCTTTAATAGCATAACCATGTGAGCTACATCTCCTTTGTTGAAGAAAATTTTGGTAATAAATTATTTAATTGTGATTACGATTATAATATTTATTATTTAAAAAAGTATTAAGAAATAAAAAATGAAAAAAGAAATATTTTGGAGATGAGGGGATTCGAACCCATTTGTATGCAGAGAATCTTCAATAGCATAACCATGTGAACTACATCTCCCTTGTTGAAAAAATTTTTGGTAATAAATTATTTAATTGTGATTACGATTATAATATTTATTATTTAAAATATTGGAGCTGGGTCGGGCCGATCCGTTTGCACAGGGAAAGGCCTCACATGATATTTTGTCTAAATATTTTGGTAAATATGTATTTAATTATGATTACAGTTAAAATATTTATTATTTAAAAATGTATGAATAAATTTAAAAAAATGAAAAAAAGAGAACTTGGAGATGGGGGGATTCTAACCTAATTGCCTCGAGACAATTTTCATTAGCATATCTATGTGAGCTACATCTCCTTTTATTTACAAATTTTCGTAATAATATATTTAATTGCATTTATTATTTAAAAAGTATGAATAAATTAAAAAAAACGGAAACAAGAGAATTTGGAGATGAGGGGAATCGAACCCCTTTATATTGAGAGAACTTCAATAGTATAACCATGTGAACTACATCTCCTTTGTTGAAAGAAGTTTTGGTAATAATTTATTTAATTATGATTACAATTATAACATTTATTATTAAGATTATTGGAGCCGGGCCGGGTCGATCGGTTTGCACAGTGAGAAGGCCTCACATGAGATTTTGTCTAATTTTTCTTGGTAAAAAGCACGAAGAAATTTAAAAAGAAAAAAAAAAGAATATTTGGAGATGAGGGGATTCGAACCCCTTTGCATTGAGACGATTTTCAATAGCATATCCATGTGAGCTACAACTCCTTTGTTGAAGAAAATTTGGTAATAATTTATTTTATTGTGATTACAATTATAACATTTATTATTCAAAGTATTTGAGCCGGTCGGGTCGATCCGTTTGCACAGGGAAAAGGCCTCACATGAGATTTTGTCTAAATTTTTTGGTAATTATGTATTTAATTTATGATTATAGTTATAATATTTATTATTTAAAAAAGCATGAAGAAATTGAACAAAATGAAAAAAAAAGAGAATTTAGAGATGAGGGGATTAGAACCCCTTTGCATTGAGATAATTTTCAATAGCATATCCATGTGAGTTACATCTCATTTGAATAAATAAATTTTCGTAATAATGTATTTAAACACAATTATAATATTTATTATTTAAAAAAGTATTAAGAAATAAAAAATGAAAAAATAAATAGTTTGGAGATGAGGGGATTCAAACCCCTTTGTATTCAGAGAATCTTCAATAGCATAACCATGTGAGCTACATCTCCTTTGTTGAAGAAAATTTTGGTAATAAATTATTTAATTGTGATTACGATTATAATATTTATTATTTAAAATATTGGAGCCGAGTCGGGCCGATCCGTTTGCAGAGGGAAAGGCCTCACATGATATTATGTCTATTTTTTCTTGGTAATTACGTATTTAATTATGATTACAATTATAACATTTATTATTTAAAAAAGCATGAAGAAATTTAAAAAGAAAAAAAAAAAAGAATATTTGGAGATGAGGGGATTCAAACCCCTTTGCATTGAGACGATTTTCAATAGCATATCCATGTGAGCTACATCTCCTTTGTTGAAGAAAATTTGGTAATAATTTATTTTATTATGATTACAATCATAACATTTATTATTCAAAGTATTGGAGCCGGTCGGGTCGATCCGTTTGCACAGGGAAAAGGCCTCACATGAGATTTTGTCTAAATTTTTTGGTAATTATATATTTAATTTATGATTATAGTTATAATATTGATTATTTAAAAAAGCATGAAGAAATTGAACAAAATGAAAAAAAGAGAATTTAGAGATGAGGGGATTCGAACCCCTTTGCATTGAGATAATTTTCAATAGCATATCCATCTGAGTTACATCTCCTTTGAATAAATAAATTTTCGTAATAATGTATTTAAACACCAATTATAATATTTATTATTTAAAAAAGTATTAAGAAATAAAAAATGAAAAAAGAAATATTTTGGAGATGAGGGGATTCGAACCCCTTTGTATTCAGAGAATCTTCAATAGCATAACCATGTGAACTACATCTCCTTTGTTGAAAATTTTTTTGGTAATAAATTATTTAATTGTGATTACGATTATAATATTTATTATTTAAAATATTGGAGCCGGGTCGGGCCTATCCGTTTGCACAGGGAATGGCCTCACATGAGATTTTGTGTAAATATTTTGGTAAATATGTATTTAATTATGATTACAGTTAAAACATTTATTATTTAAAAATGTATGAATAAATTTAGAAAAATGAAAAAAAGAGAACTTGGAGATGGGGGGATTCTAACCTAATTGCATCGAGACAATTTTCATTAGCATATCCATGTGAGCTACATCTCCTTTTATTTACAAATTTTCGTAATAATATATTTAATTGCATTTATTATTTAAAAAGTTTGAATAAATTAAAAAAAATGAATAAAAGAGAATTTGGAGATGAGGGGAATCGAACCCCTTTATATTGAGAGAACTTCAATAGTATAACCATGTGAGCTACATCTCCTTTGTTGAACAATATTTTGGTAATAATTTATTTAATTATGATTACAATTATAACATTTATTATTAAGGTTATTGGAGCCGGGTCGGGTCGATCGGTTTGCACAGTGAGAAGGCCTCACATGAGATTTTGTCTAATTTTTCTTGGTAAAAAGCACGAAGAAATTTAAAAAGAAAAAAAAAAGAATATTTGGAGATGAGGGGATTCGAACCCCTTTGCATTGAGACAATTTTCAATAGCATATCCATGTGAGCTACAACTCCTTTGTTGAAGAAAATTTGGTAATAATTTATTTTACTGTGATTACAATTATAACATTTATTATTCAAAGTATTTGAGCCGGTCGGGTCGATCCGTTTGCACAGGGAAAAGGCCTCACATGAGATTTTGTCTAAATTTTTTGGTAATTATGTATTTAATTTATGATTATAGTTATAATATTTATTATTTAAAAAAGCATGAAGAAATTGAACAAAATGAAAAAAAAAGAGAATTTAGAGATGAGGGGATTAGAACACCTTTGCATTAAGATAATTTTCAATAGCATATCCATGTGAGTTACATCTCATTTGAATAAATAAATTTTCGTAATAATGTATTTAAACACAATTATAATATTTATTATTTAAAAAAGTATTAAGAAATAAAAAATGAAAAAAAAAATAGTTTGGAGATGAGGGGATTCAAACCCCTTTGTATTCAAAGAATCTTCAATAGCATAACCATGTGAGCTACATCTCCTTTGTTGAAGAAAATTTTGGTAATAAATTATTTAATTGTGATTACGATTATAATATTTATTATTTAAAATATTGGAGCCGAGTCGGGCCGATCCGTTTGCAGAGGGAAAGGCCTCACATGATATTATGTCTATTTTTTCTTGGTAATTACGTATTTAATTATGATTACAATTATAACATTTATTATTTAAAAAAGCATGAAGAAATTTAAAAAGAAAAAAAAAAGAATATTTGGAGATGAGGGGATTCGGACCCCTTTGCATTGAAACAATTTTCAATAGCATATCCATGTGAGCTACATCTCCTTTGTTGAAGAAAATTTGGTAATAATTTATTTAATTATGATTAAAATCATAACATTTATTATTCAAAGTATTGGAGCCGGTCGGGTCGATCCGTTTGCACAGGGAAAAGGCCTCACATGAGATTTTGTCTAAATTTTTTGGTAATTATGTATTTAATTTATGATTATAGTTATAATATTGATTATTTAAAAAAGCATGAAGAAATTGAACAAAATGAAAAAAAGAGAATTTAGAGATGAGGGGATTCGAACCCCTTTGCATTGAGATAATTTTCAATAGCATATCCATCTGAGTTACATCTCCTTTGAATAAATAAATTTTCGTAATAATGTATTTAAACACAATTATAATATTTATTATTTAAAAAAGTATTAAGAAATAAAAAATGAAAAAAGAAATATTTTGGAGATGAGGGGATTCGAACCCCTTTGTATTCAGAGAATCTTCAATAGCATAACCATGTGAACTACATCTCTTTTGTTGAAAAAATTTTTGGTAATAAATTATTTAATTGTGATTACGATTATAATATTTATTATTTAAAATATTGAGCTGGTCGGGCCTATCCGCTTGCACAGGAATGGCCTCACATGTGATTTTGTGTAAATATTTTGGTAAATATGTATTTAATTATGATTACAGTTAAAACATTTATTATTTAAAAATGTATGAATAAATTTAGAAAAATGAAAAAAAGAGAACTTGGAGATGGGGGGATTCTAACCTAATTGCATCGAGACAATTTTCATTAGCATATCCATGTGAGCTACATCTCCTTTTATTTACAAATTTTCGTAATAATATATTTAATTGCATTTATTATTTAAAAAGTTTGAATAAATTAAAAAAATGAAAAAAGAGAATTTGGAGATGAGGGGAATCGAACCCCTTTATATTGAGAGAACTTCAATAGTATAACCATGTGAGCTACATCTCCTTTGTTGAACGAAATTTTGGTAATAATTTATTTAATTATGATTACAATTATAACATTTATTATTAAGATTATTGGAGCCGGGTCGGGTCGATCGGTTTGCACAGTGAAAAGGCCTCACATGAGATTTTGTCTAATTTTTCTTGGTAATTACGTATTTAATTATGATTACAATTATAACATTTATTATTTAAAAAAGCATGAAGAAATTTAAAAAGAAAAAAAAAGAATATTTGGATATGAGGGGATTCGAACCCCTTTGCATTGAGACGATTTTCAATAGCATATCCATGTGAGCTACATCTCCTTTGTTGAAGAAAATTTGGTAATAATTTATTTAATTGTGATTAAAATTATAACATTTATTATTCAAAGTATTGGAGCCGATCGGGTCGATCCGTTTGCACAGTGAAAAGGCCTCACATGAGATTTTGTCTAAATTTTTTGGTAATTATGTATTTAATTTATGATTATAGTTATAATATTTATTATTTTAAAAAGCATGAAGAAATTGAACAAAATGAAAAAAAGAGAATTTAGAGATGAGGGGATTCGAACCCCTTTGCATTGAGATAATTTTCAATAGCATATCCATGTGAGTTACATCTCCTTTGAATAAATAAATTTTCTTAATAATATATTTAAACACAATTATAATATTTATTATTTAAAAAAGTATTAAGAAATAAAAAACGAAAAAAGAAATATTTTGAGATAAGGGGATTCGAACCCCTTTGTATTCAAAGAATCTTTAATAGCATAACCATGTGAGCTACATCTCCTTTGTTGAAGAAAATTTTGGTAATAAATTATTTAATTGTGATTACGATTATAATATTTATTATTTAAAAAAGTATTAAGAAAAAAAAATGAAAAAAGAAATATTTTGGAGATGAGGGGATTCGAACCCCTTTGTATTCAGAGAATCTTCAATAGCATAACCATGTGAACTACATCTCCTTTGTTGAAAAAATTTTTGGTAATAAATGTAATATCCGAGATTTTTATTCTGATTTGTTCGAAATTTTCTTTTTCTTAGACCGGAAATTTCTCGGTTTCCGAGCGTTGGTATTATTTTTTCTCGACAATCGATTTTGTGTTTATGGCCATATGTGGGGATTTGTTGTACATTATTTTCATTTCGGATCGATGTTGTTGTCCGCGAGCGTTTCGTCGTGTTCGTTCCCTGCGTTTTTAAGAATCGAGTCGTCAGGCCACGGCAGCCGGGCGCCGGGACGGCTATGGAGGAACTGCACGGCACAGCGCCGGCCGGACGGCTATGGAGGAACCGCACGTAGGCCAGGCTCGCCGGACGGGCGCGGCAGGGACCGCATAGCGTACGCCATCTGCCGGAGGTCGCGCGCTAACCGGCAACAGAAGCGCACGCTATGCGGCACCCAGCCGCACGCTACCGGGCCGGGCGGAGGCCCCGAGGTTCTCGACTCCAGAGAATTGGCCGTGAGCGCACGCTACGGGCCGGCCGCGCGCTAACCGGGCAGACGTAGCGCACGCCGCCGGCATCTAGCGCGCGCTACTCGGGCGAGGATCAGTCCAGAGCCTCGGATCGGGCGATGGTCGGCCCGCTAGCGCACGCCGGCACGCTAGCGCACGCTAGGCGGTCTGCCATATATTTGACCGAGCACTGTTTCAACACATTTTTCATTTCATTCTTTTCCTTCCGCGCGAGGTTTTGAGAGATAGGAGACATGTTATTGAACAACAAATTCACGAAGATCCTGAGTCCATATCATTGATAGATCAATCCATAACATCCTTCAATCGACCGAATCAAGGTTAGTTTTTCCTAAAATCCAAACTTTGGGAAATTTGGGGATCTTGGTAGATTTCGTCCGTTTGAGCCTTATGAACTTAAATTACTGACGGATAATTGTAGATTAAGTTGTATTATATCATTTTCATCATCTTTCCACGGTTTTACCATTTCCGATTCGTCGATTATATGAACTTCCGTTTGACGCCTTCAAGGTGTCTGGGGAAATGCCGCAGAGAGGAATTTGGTCGTTTTGTGATGTTTTTCCTCGTATGATTGATTGTTTATTCGATGATAGGATATTAGGGACGATTTCCCTACAAAAAAATCTGGTGTTGAGCCCTTCCGATCGTTGTTTTCGTTGGAGTTCCGGATTTTACCAACCGACCGTACCTTCGGAGTATCCGCGAGAGATTACCAAGGCAAGTACCTTGATATACGAATTGTAACTGCGTGAAATCATCGTTGTCGAAGTGTATGAATTTATACGGATATGTATATATATATATATATATATGTGTGTGTATATATATATGTGTGTGTATATATATATAGATTTATATATATTTATATGTTAAATATATGTATGTATATACGTATATTGATATATATGCCTATGTCGGTGAATGACGAGTGGTGAATGCTAACACTAGTTGGCGTACTCAACTTGGATTGATGGATGAACTATAGTTATTCATATAATATAGTAAGGTTATATATATATATATATATATATTCGGTTGAGTCGCAATATAAGGATATGTGTGTAGCGTTGGTTAGTTGTGCCGAAGGCTTATTGTGTTGGATCTTGATTGATAATATACGTGTTATTGTTTATTGTGTGGTTATGGACTGTCGGATAAATTGTGTGAATTGGTGTATTGATTTGATAATTGTTGAAATGATTGATTGCGTACTTGATGTTTGTAATAATGTGAATACTTGTTGTGAGAGACGTCGTATCCGGGAACCTCTGAGGGCGGGGTGTGTACTCCGGCCTGGTGTACGCTGCAATGTGCGGCTCCATATGTTTGGTGAACACCGGTGTTACCTAATGCGCGTGCAAGGGGCGGCTCTGTCAGGAGTGATCGCCGGCGCGGTGACATGTTCAAGGGGCGGCCAACATAGTGGAGTGAACGCCGGTGCACAGGTGTGCAAGGGAGGCGCCTGGCAGGCTTATTGGTAACGGATATTCGAGTGATAGCTAAGACCCCGTTACCGAACAATCCTCGTATTTCAAAGTTCTTTCAACTCTTTTCAAATACTGGTCTCGATATAGACTGTGATTCGTGTTTTTCAAAGCTTGTTTCAAGTTGTTTTCAAAACGTTGGTATCAGGGTTAATTAACCAAGGATGTTTGACGAAATCTCCGAGGGTTAATTAATCAAGGGTCTTGAGCACGAATTGTCGAATGAGAGGCTGTGCCTTTGATTGTACTGTGATGATTATTCTGTGCATTGGGTCGAGGACCTCGAATAATGTTGTAATGGTTTTCTTGTAAATTGTTTTCCACATGTTGGGTCGAGGATTCGAGAGTTTTTGAAGTATTTTCTAAAAGTATTCCCGTTTGATTTTCAAAATCCCATGATGGCCTGAGTCAATAATGATGTTTTCAAACTTTCTTATCAAAATACTTTTCCTTGTATAAAAAGGGATTTTTCTGACTCCTTGGGCTCGTTTAAAGTTTCATTGGTGTTATGTTCCGTACAGAGAATATGACTATGTGATTATCTTTCACTTTGTGTATGTGATACTATTCCGTGTGGACTATGGGAATGTGTGGTTTATGTTAAGGCTTCACGACTGTTGAGATTTGTGTTGTTATTATTCGTATATCTTGTATATTATGTACTTGCACTAGCAAAATTCCAGTTTGCTAACCCCCGAGTTTCTGGGGTGGGTGCCTGTTATGCGCTCGAGTTTTGGCAAATCGGGAGCAACACAGATTGGCTTGGAAGGAGATGGAGGACAATGATACTAATCACACCAGAGTCAGAGTCTTTTCCTTTGTTTCAGTTGGTCGGTATTTCTCTGTCGTTCGAGTATTCACCCTTGCATGGGTGTAGTTTTCATTTATTAAATTGAGTTGTCATTCTTTTCGGTGTTCAAGTTTATTATTGTCATTGTAATGTGAATGTCGTTATTTTCTGAATTGGTTAATGACCTTGTCGGTCTGCTTTGCATTTAATTTTGACCCCGGTCGGTCAATCATTGAGTAGTCTTGTGGAGCTTAGCCTGGTAGATCCTTGTGATAAGGGTCTACGGCGTGTGACATTCCCGGTCGTATTCTGGGGGTGTTACATTTATGGTATCAGAGCTTAGGTTTGCGAAAAACCTAGGCCGTTGGGTCAAGTCCATGTCTTGTGTAAGTCGCGCGCATCAGAGTTGTGATTAGTATCGTGGTTCCGACATCATCTTCCGGTAATCTGTGATGGTAAGCCTCCCGATCGTAAGTCCCCTTATATACGTATTTGATTATATTGTGCTAATGTGTTTAATGTGAACTAGGGATTGGAACTTGTTGGTGATATTATTGTTTTAGGATATAACATGCGTATGCGGTCCGAGCAAAAATGGTTATGTTATATGCTTCGGAAGTCGAGCATATTTATCTATTTCTGCACTTTATTAGAATAAAATGATGAGAGTAAATTTTATCCGCTGCGTGAGTAGTTTGAAATAGCGTTTGGTATCTTGTGTTTGAGTTTTGATATTTTGGTCTTGCACGTTTTGATAGTATTCTTATGACGGTATTTGATATTTTTATAAATGACTTAGTGAGTATTCGAGAATATTACCAACATCGGCCTTTTTGGCAATTTGAACATTTTTTTTAAAAATGATTTTTAGCCTGGTGGGTTCCGGCACGGGGCCCACGACGCTGTAGTATCACGAATATTTTAAAGTGGTGCTTTGAAATTTTCTAACATTGTGAAAAACCATGATTTAATGTCGTCATGTGAAATGGTCACGTATCTCAGTGGAAAATTCTTTCGAATAAACATTTTGGTAGAAGAGGAAAGATTTTCAAAATTGTGGAATTTGGGAATCTAACACTTTTGAAATATTTCAAATTAGTTACAATTCAATTTTGAATTTTTTTTACATTACTCGAAAATAATTTTTAGAGTCGTTATATAAACTTCCTCTTCCGAAATAAAAGACAGTATTTATGAGTCTTGGGCGCAACGTGACTAGCCCTCTTTCCCAAAAATTTGTTTTCATTAAGTGCATACATATAATGATCGTCCTCGTCGAAGGACTCGAAATTGACTTCATAAAACTTTACGCTTTACGTTATTCTATAGATGTTAACTAAACCTTGTGTTGATAATTGTGGTATATTGCGCAACTGATTATTTGATAACGCTGAACGGTACTATCTGTATTAGTATGTCGAGCTTTGGCGGACGTAAGTGTGATGATGGAAGTGGAAGCGACAAGGTGGTTCGTACGACAACGATTCATGCTACGGTGAAGGAGTATCAAGATCAAACGATATCCTATGAAATCTCCTCAATGGTCGAGCCCACGAGCGAAACGAAGAGACCGAGGACATCTGGGAAATTTTTGGGCGATGAAGAGTCTAAGGCTCCCAAACCCCCGCGTCGTTCGGACGCGTCTGCCTTTGCGGTCGGGAGTGAGCGCTGGGATCCCAAGCCAACATCGGTGATTATCGGTAAGAAGAGAAGGTGCTTCAACCGCAATCGCCGTGACATAATCGTGCAAATTGTCCCTTTCCACTCTTGACTTGTTACCGGTGTGGGTGCGAAGGTCATCGGGAGAAACATTGTGAGACAGTTTCCGAATTGGCAAAGAATGCCGCCCTAAGAGAGAGCAGAACTAGGGACCGGGAAGTGTCCCGAAATCCTATGTTTCCTTCTGAAGATCCTAGCATGGGAGAATGAAGATTTTGTACTATGTCTTAATCGTTGCTGTTTCAAACAATCGTGACTTCGATCGTATTTCGTTTCATTGCTTTACGTTTCCAACTCTTGTTGTTCTAAGTTTCGGGATCATAATGTCCTCTTAGTATGGGGGAATGTATTACCCGTACTCTTCTTAGTATTTTCGGTATGGGACGACTTTCGTTGTTGGTAATTCATCTGCGCACCTTTCGACCATTTTAAACTGCCTTGTACTTGCTAGGTCAGTTCATCGTATTTCTGGAACCTTGCACTCGCGCTTTGCTCGTGATGATTTGGGGCTGAGCAAGTAGTTATTTCCTTGATTGTTCCGCCGCTCTCTATTTTAAGTTTCGGGACGAAACTTATTCTAAGGGTGGTAGAATGTAATATCCGAGATTTTTATTCTGATTTGTTCGAAATTTTCTTTTTCTTAGACCTAAATTTCTCGGTTTCCGAGCGTTGGTATTATTTTTTCTCGACAATCGATTTTGTGTTTATGGCCATATGTGGGGATTTGTTGTACATTATTTTCATTTCGGATCGATGTTGTTGTCCGCGAGCGTTTCGTCGTGTTCGTTCCGTGCGTTTTTAAGAATCGAGTCGTCCGGCCACGGCAGAGGCGCCGCCGGACGGTTATGGAGGAACTGCACGGCAATGAGCTACCGGGCCGACGGCTATGGAGGAACCGGCACGGTAGCTGGGCTCTGGCCGGACGGGCGCGGCAGGGACCGGCATAGCGTACGCTACTGCCGGGAGGCTGCGCGCGCTAACCGGCAGTCATAGCGCACGCTATGCGGCACCTAGCGCACGCTACCTGGGCCGGCGGGAGGCCCCGAGGTTCGACTCCGAGAATTGGCCGCAGAGCGCACGCTACGGCCGGTCGCTGCGCGCGCTAACCGGCAGACGTAGCGCACGCTGCTCGGCATCTAGCGCGCGCTACCTGGGCGAGGGATCAGTCCAGGAGCCTCTGGACTGGGCGATGGTCGGCCCGCTAGCGCACGCTGCCGGCACGCTAGCGCACGCTAGGGCGGTCTGCCTATATATTTGACCGAGCAGCCCTGTTTCAACACATTTTTCATTTCATTCTTTTCCTTCCGCGGCCAGAGGTTTTGAGAGATAGGAGACATGTTATTGAACAACAAATTCACGAAGATCCTGAGTCCATATCATTGATAGATCAATCCATAACATCCTTCAATCGACCGAATCAAGGTTAGTTTTTCCTAAAATCCAAACTTTGGGAAATTTGGGGATCTTGGTAGATTTCGTCCGTTTGAGCCTTATGAACTTAAATTACTGATGGATAATTGTAGATTAAGTTGTATTATATCATTTTCATCATCTTTCCACGGTTTTACCATTTCCGATTCGTCGATTATATGAACTTCCGTTTGACGCCTTCAAGGTGTCTGGGGAAATGCCACAGAGAGGAATTTGGTCGTTTTGTGATGTTTTTCCTCGTATGATTGATTGTTTATTCGATGATAGGATATTAGGTGTAACACCCCAAGATAATCGGAATAATTACAGCGCCGTAAACCCTTTAAATAAGGATTTACAAGGCTAATTAAAAAGGAAAGTGAAAATAAGACGTCAATACTGCGAAAATTCGAGTTTATGAAAACGTACAACTGGTTCAACGGGTAATTAATACAACCATATCGAATTAATATCAAAGGACACACGTACTCGAGTACAGAAACCAAACCAAGACAACAAATCTCCAATAACAATAAACATCACTGAACCCCTTCGTCGTCACGTCGGTACTGTGGCTGTTTCCCTGCTCCTTGGCTACCTGAACATCAAAACAAATGTCCACCCCCGAAGGGGTTAGCAAAACAATGCTAGTACAAGTATCGTATTTAAACAATTCGAATATGCATCAACAATACACAACAAGACACATCACACGGGCTTCCGCTACCGGAACCCGACAATGCGAATCTATAAGATCCTATTACACAGCATGGGTATTCCAATGATCCAGCGCCCTCAGCATAGATCCCAAGATGATCCCGTCGGACCAACACGAGGTGGAAATAACCCGTCCAATGATCCAGCGCCCTCAGCCTAGATCCCAAGATGATCCCGTCGGACCAACACGAGGTGGACATCCGATCCAGCGCCCTCAGCATAGATCGTACAACGTATACAAACACAACTCATGCATACACATATGCCAAATCATTATGTTCATCAACATGAACATATAAACAATATACAACGAATATCATGACAAATCAACGAAGTAAATATCATGTTCAACAACATGCATAATCATACGTATACTCCAAAAATACCGATATTAACATATCACGATACTTGCCTCGAAGATGGCAAGAATGATATACTTCAATGCTCTCGACGCACTCGAAGGCCGCCTCCGATCAACGTAACAAGCTCGAACCTTAACAAAAGGAACGATATACAAATCATCTCGAGTCGAACAATGGCCAACAATTCGACCTACGGCCGAAAAGCTCAAACTAAACAAGTGCTCGATTGCTTAGCGCGCTACGTACTATACGTTACGTGCGCTAAGTCAACTGATAGCGTACGCTATCGTATAAGACTAGCGTCGCTAGCCACAACCGGCATCGACTCGGCTGCCTCATAACGTACGCTACGTACGTTCTGTGCGAAAACCGAACCTCGATAGCGCACGTTAACTCACACATGTTAGCGTGCGCTAATCTTGCATGGCAGAATACTACGAACCGAAAACTGGGTTGAATGATGAAGAACTCATGAACCCTATGGTGATATTACAAGTTATCCTCGGGCATATCATGCTAATAAGGTTTCTGGAAGATTTATGATTATGAAATACCAATATACGGATAGTTATCTCGATATCACAATTCCTCTACGATCTTCAAGAAATAATCTAAGTTCCATCGTCTTACGTTCCAAAACACATGATTCCAACGTATACAACGTATCAACTGGGTAATATCCGATTACTTGATCATAAATCGATTTAAACATGCTTAGGAGTCCTTATAATAAGATGGTTCAAAGGTTCATTCGACATCTAGTACCGATACGTCAAAAGTATCCTTCTAACATGTGATGACCGATAAAAACGAGATACTTGCTATCCAAACATGATTCAAACTTCCTCATGAACATTACTAATCATTGGTGAAGAATCACCTACCTCAAAGTAGTGAAGAACACGGATGAAAATGAAGCAATCCAACACCCAAGGCTTGAACACCAATCTCCAATGATATATGATCTTCAATCTCGAACTAGGAGGTTGATATGGAGTGTTTAAGACGAATGGAGTTATGTTTCAAGTGCAAGAGTTCGGGTTATGGGGGAAGAAAGGACTGAATTCACGAATAGGATGTCATTCTATTTATAATAAATGGCTATTAGCGCGCGCTATACACTGTCCGTAGCGTGCGCTAACGGCTCACAGTCTAAACTGTACTCGGCACTTAGCGTGCGCTACGCATAGACCTCTAGCGTGCGCTAAGGCGTTGACTCGGCTTTTCCCGAAAGCCATCCGGATACATTCGACAGGATCCGACAAGGGTCCCCCGGCCAGATCTCACCTACCGCGCGTCTCAATCAATTTGACCGCGCGTAGCGTGCGCTAATTACACTCGGTAGCGTACACTATGAAACCATGTTAGCGTACGCTACCCGTAGCCTGTAGCGTGCGCTACAAGCACAGAATTTCAACCATTTAAATCACATACACGAAATTATATGCTCGATGGCATCGATTTATGAAATACGGAGAATAGTACTCATATAAAAGTACAATCATTACAATATCACAAGTTCCAATTACATAACAGAAATCTCGGGTATTACATCCTTCCTCCCTAAAAAGAAGTTTCGTCCCGAAACTTAGGATGAAAACAACTCCGGATATTTAGCCTTCATACCGTCCTCCATTTCCCAAGTGGCCTCTTCGACTCCATGTCGTGACCATTGTACTTTAACCAAATGTATTGGTTTATTCCTCAATTGTTTGATCCGGCTCTCAAGTATCTTGATAGGTCTCTCTTCGAAGGTGCCATCATTAGCTATCTCGATCTCGTCGAAATCGATGACGTGACTGGGGTCCGGTACATACTTCCGCAGTTGGGATACGTGAAACACATTGTGAACATGACTCAGCGATGGCGGTAAGGCCAACCTGTACGCTAAGTCCCCAACCTTATCTAGGATCTCAAATGGTCCGATATATCTCGGACTAAGCTTGCCTCTCCTCCCAAAACGGAAAATCCCTCGTGTAGGAGACACCTTCAATAGCACATGATCCCCAACGTCGAACTCTAGAGGACGACGACGTACATCGGCATAAGACTTCTGTCGACTCTGGGCAGTCAATAGTCTCTCTCGAATCAAAGCTATTTTCTCTTGAGTCTGAATAATCAATTCGGTTCCGTCCGATCAGATCCGAAGAATCATCCCAACACAGAGGCGATCGGCATCTCCTCCCGTACAAAGCTTCAAATGGTGCCATCTTGATAGAAGCGTGCCAACTGTTATTGTAAGTGAATTCGATCAAGGGCAAGTGAACTTCCCAATCTTGACCAATCCAACGCACAAGCTCTAAGCATGTCTTCTACATTTGAATAGTTCTTTCTGACCGACCGTCTGCTTGGGGATGATAAGTCATGCTAAAGTTGAGCTCGATCCCAAAGCCTTGTGAATCGCTTTCGTAAGTGCGACACGAAACGACCATCTCGATCCGAAATAATGGTCTTCGGCGTCCCATGCAATCTGACTATCTCCGCAACAAACACTCGTGCCAATCTCTCGGGTCCCCATGTATCCTTGATTCCTAGGAAATGAGCCGACTTGGTTAGTCGATCAACTACGACCCAAATCATGTTCATTCCTGCTCTAGTCCTTGGCATACTTGTGATGAAATCCATCGAAATGTCCTCCCACTTCCATTCGGGGATCTAAGCGGCTTTAACATCCCGGCAGGTCGCTGATGTTCAATCTTAACCTGCTGACAAGTCAAACACTTCGAAACGTACTCTGCTACGTCCTTCTTCATATTCCCCCACCAGAAGTTTTGTTTAAGATCCTTATACATCTTACTGCTGCCCGGGTGAATAGAATAGGGCGCGCTATGAGCTTCTTTCAGAATATTTCGTCTCAAATCATCATCATCGGGAACGCAAAGTCAACTTTGAAATCTAAGAACTCCATCATCCTGTATCACGAATCCTGGGGCTTTTCCTTTCTTTACTTCATCACTTAATCGAAGGATCAGGGAATCGTCCAACTGCTTGGACTTGATCTTCTCGACTAGTGATGAAGTCAGTTCCATCACATAAAGTCGCCCTTGGATTCCTGGTGCCCATACTTCAATCCCTTCGCGGATCAGTTCCCGTTGAATACTGGTTTGGGATGTAAGTGCTTCCAACACTCGAAGAGAAACAAGTTTACGGCTCAATGCATCGGCTACTACATTTGCTTTCCCCGGATGATAGAGAATCTCTAAGTCGTAATCCTTGATCAATTCCAGCCACCTTCTCTGCCTCATGTTTAATTCCTTCGATGAAAATGTATTTGAGGCTCTTATGATCCGTAAAGATCTCGACAATGAGTGCCGTCTGTATAATGTCGCCAAATTTTCAAAGCAAAACCACACTACTAGCTCCGATCATGAGTCGGATAATTAACTTCGTACGGTTTCAACCGCCGAGAAGCATAAGCAATCACTTTATCCTTCGCATCAACACACAACCCAAACCCGATTTGAAGCGTCGCTGTATACCATGAATCCATCGGTTCCTTTCAGCGCGCTAATATAGGTCTTGTCGTCGGTCTCTTTTTAAGTTCGTCAAAACCACTGGCATTTCTCATTCTACGTGAACTTTTGAGTTTTCTCAGAATAAATGAGTGAGCGGACGAGCAATTTTGGAAAATCCCTCTACAAAGCGGCGATAATATCCCGCTAGTCCTAAGAAGCTTCGGACTTCCTTCACGTTCTTAGGAGCTTCCCATTCCAAGATTGCTTCGACTTTCTTCGGGTCCACCTGAACTCCATTGGCGGATATCACATGCCCAAGGAAGGTTACTTCCTTAAGCCAGAACTTGCATTTAGCAAATTTTGCATATAGCTGTTCCTTTCTCAAGATGCTCAAAACCACACGTAAATGATCAGCATGCTCCTTTGCGTCCCTCGAATATATCAAAATGTCGTCAATGAAAACGACCACAAATTTATCCAAGTATTCCAAGAATACCCGATTCATCAATTGCATGAATACCGCAGGAGCATTGGTAAGTCCTAATGGCATCACCACAAATTCATAATTCCCGTACCGGGATCTGAAAGCAGATTTCGGTATGTCCGATTCCTTAATTCTCAATTGGTGGTATCCTGATCGCAAGTCAATCTTCGAGAATACCCTCGCCCCTTGCAGTTGATCAAACAAGTCGTCGATCCGAGGTATAGGATACTTATTCTTGATCGTCATCTTGTTAAGCTCCCTGTAATCAATACACAGTCGGAGGGATCCGTCTTTCTTCCGGACAAAGAGAACGGGCGCTCCCCAAGGGGAAACGCTCGGTTGAATATAGCCCTTCTGTAACAATTCCTCCAGTTGCTTCTTGAGTTCATACATCTCGGTTGGCGCCATGCGGTATGGTGCCCTGGAAATAGGGGTTGCTCCAGGCTCTAATTCGATGGTGAATTCCACTTCTCTTTGCGGGGGTAACCCGGGTAGCTCGTCAGGAAATACATCTGAGAACTCATTCACAACTGAAATAGACGAGAGCTCTATTCCTTCCTCTTTCCTCATGGCATAGCACCAAAGTCCGTGACATCCCTGCTTCAGTAATTTCACAGCTTTCATTGCCTTGATCAATTTCCCCGAGCTTCCCGGTCTCCATCCTCGGAATAAGTGTTCAGATCCGTCATCAGCAATGATGGAAATGACTCTCTCTCGGTAATTCAACACAGCTCCATAACGGTTGAGCCAATCATCTCCGAGAATTAAATCGTCACCGCATATGTCAACTACAATAAGATTCGATGGCCAATCTCTCCCTTCTATAGATACTGGGAAATCCCTAGCTTCTAGTGTTCCCACAATTTTCTCTCCGCTCGGTAATCCCACAACATAAGGTTCACAATTATACAAGCACGAGATGTTCAAACGATTAACACAGTTCAAAGATATAAAAGAATGCGTAGCTCCCGAATCGAACAAGACACTAACTGGTTGCAAAAGGATCTGAATCGTACCTGATGCAACAGCAGTGTTCTGGTCGTCAGATCTCCTCATTTCGTACAGGCGCGGAGGAACGGACCCAGCACTGGATGTCTCTCTCTTCCCAGCGTTCTGCTGCTGAAATCCACTCTGCTGTGTCTGGTTCACACTTATCTCCTTAGGAACCGGTGCTGGAGTGCGGGTGCCAACAGATCTAGTAGCGGCTCCACAGAAGGCCGCACGGTGCCCTTCTTGCCCACAATCGTAACAAGTCACAGAAGATGCGGGGCAATCTCGTCGAATATGCCCGGCTCGACCACAATTGTAGCATTTCCTTGATGCGTCCGAAATCACGATGATGTCCTAACTTCTTTCCGCCTTTAGAAGGATGTGGAGGTTTCCTAGCCGAATAAAGGAAGACCTGGCCCTGCGGGCCCCACCACTCTTGTTTTCTCGCAGCCGCCGGTCACCTTCTCGCTTCTTTGCCTCTACCGATTTCTCCACCGCCTCTTTCATGTGGTTGGCCTTCGCTTTGTCTTGGTACTGTCGCAACGTAGTACACTCGAATCCGACATGTACCAATCTCCGCTTCATCCGCATATCAAAATGAAAATCTTTTCTCGCCTCCGTTCGACCAAGTGTCGCACACAAGTCACCGATGATTAAAAGTTTTAATTACATCCGTCACAGATGCCTCCGAACTCGTGGTGAGAAAACTCTCGGATCTTCGCCTCTAACCTGACGAGGACAATACCGTGCTTCCATCATTTGTTTGAATTCCGTCCAATCCGCATTATGGTTCTCGGGTCGAATAGCCTCCCACCGGTCAAAGGCCTCCCCGGTCGAAAATACCGGGCAATGGGAACCTTCCGGTCCTCGGGACAGTTAAGACCCGTGAATATCTTCTCCAACTCCTTGAGCCGGTGATCCCAAGTAAGTGCCTCGGCAGATCCGTCAAATTTTGGCGGGTGCAATTTAACCACCTCGGAAGCCATCTGTCTCCCCGGTTATCCTCATGGTGCTGCTGTCCCATCGCCTCGCATGCGATCAACGACTGGGCGAATCGGTTTATCTGCGCCACCACCTGTTGAAGCACTCCCGGCATGTTCGGATTTGCGTCATCATTCGCCGATCCTTGCCGCCTCCGTAATGGGAATCGGTTCGACTAGCCGATATTTCGGGGTAGTTGCGGAATCCTCATGTCTCATGTTACCACGTCGCGTCCACGACCAAGGCCCGCGTCCACGACCTCCTCTCAACATACTGTAAACGAAATTTCTCAATATACAGAACAAAATTTTTGAAATAAAGTCCGTCAATACTCACAAAACAGTAATTAAGTAAAACGGTAGTATAAGAGATTAAGAGACTTACAACCACGGTCCACATGACGACTTCGGCTGAACAGTGATGTTACAAACGACCCGTAAATCAAATAACGTAAATGCACCCAAATAAAACCCGACTGCCAAGATATACATAAATCTTAGCTCCGATACCATATTCTGTAACACCCCGAGATAATCGGAATAATTACAGCGCCGTAAACCCTTTAAATAAGGATTTACAAGGCTAATTAAAAAGGAAAGTGAAAATAAGACGTCAATACTGCGAAAATTCGAGTTTATGAAAACGTACAACTGGTTCAACGGGTAATTAATACAACCATATCGAATTAATATCAAAGGACACACGTACTCGAGTACAGAAACCAAACCAAGACAACAAATCTCCAATAACAATAAACATCATCAACCCCTTCGCCACGTCAGATCGTGGGTCGCTTTCCCGCTCTCCTTGGCTACCTGAACATCAAAACAAATGTCCACTCCCGAAGGGGTTAGCAAAACAATGCTAGTACAAGTATCGTATTTAAACAATTCGAATATGCATCAACAATACACAACAAGACACATCACACGGGCTTCCGCTACCGGAACCCGACAATGCGAATCTACAAGATCCCATTACACAGCATGGGTATTCCAATGATCCAGCGCCCTCGGATAGATCCCAAGATGATCCTGTCGGACCAACACGAGGTGGAAATAACCCGTCCAATGATCCAGCCCTCGGCTAGATCCCAAGATGATCCCGTCGGACCAACACGAGGTGGACATCCGATCCAGCGCCCTCAGCATAGATCGTACAACGTATACAAACACAACTCATGCATACACATATGCCAAATCATTATGTTCATCAACATGAACATATAAACAATATACAACGAATATCATGACAAATCAACGAAGTAAATATCATGTTCAACAACATGCATAATCATACGTATACTCCAAAAATACCGATATTAACATATCACGATACTTGCCTCGAAGATGGCAAGAATGATATACTTCAATGCTCTCGACGCACTCGAAGGCCGCCTCCGATCAACGTAACAAGCTCGAACCTTAACAAAAGGAACGATATACAAATCATCTCGAGTCGAACAATGGTTTAACAATTCGACCTACGGCCGAAAAGCTCAAACTAAACAAGTGCTGGATTGCTTATCGCGCGCTACGTACTATACGTTACGTGCGCTAAGTCAACTGTTAGCGTACGCTATCGTATAAGACTAGCGTGCGCTAGCCACAAACCGGCGATCGACTGGCCGCCTCATAACGTACGCTACGTGCGTTACGTGCGAAAACCGAACCTCGATAGCGCACGTTAACTCACACATGTTAGCGTGCGCTAATCTTGCATGGCAAAATACTACGAACCGAAAACTGGGTTGAATGATGAAGAACTCATGAACCCTATGGTGATATTACAAGTTATCCTCGGGCATATCATGCTAATAAGGTTTCGAAGATTTATGATTATGAAATACCAATATACGGATAGTTATCTCGATATCACAATTCCTCTACGATCTTCAAGAAATAATCTAAGTTCCATCGTCTTACGTTCCAAAACACATGATTCCAACGTATACAACGTATCAACTGGGTAATATCCGATTACTTGATCATAAATCGATTTAAACATGCTTAGGAGTCCTTATAATAAGATGGTTCAAAGGTTCATTCGACATCTAGTACCGATACGTCAAAAGTATCCTTCTAACATGTGATGACCGATAAAAACGAGATACTTGCTATCCAAACATGATTCAAACTTCCTCATGAACATTACTAATCATTGGTGAAGAATCACCTACCTCAAAGTAGTGAAGAACACGGATGAAAATGAAGCAATCCAACACCCAAGGCTTGAACACCAATCTCCAATGATATATGATCTTCAATCTCGAACTAGGAGGTTGATATGGAGTGTTTAAGACGAATGGAGTTATGTTTCAAGTGCAAGAGTTCGGGTTATGGGGGAAGAAAGGACTGAATTCACGAATAGGATGCTGTCCTATTTATAATAAATGGCTATTAGCGCGCGCTATACACTGTCCGTAGCGTGCGCTAACGGCTCACAGTCTAAACTGTACTCGGCACTTAGCGTGCGCTACGCATAGACCTCTAGCGTGCGCTAAGGCGTTGACTCGGCTTTTCCCGAAAGCCGTCCAGATACATTCGACAGGATCCGACAAGGGTCCCCCGGCCAGATCTCACCTACCGCGCGTCTCAATCAATTTGACCACGCGTAGCGTGCGCTAATTACACTCGGTAGCGTACGCTATGAAACCATGTTAGCGTACGCTACCCGTAGCCTGTAGCGTGCGCTACAAGCACAGAATTTCAACCATTTAAATCACATACACGAAATTATATGCTCGATGGCATCGATTTATGAAATACGGAGAATAGTACTCATACAAAAGTACAATCATTACAATATCACAAGTTCCAATTACATAACAGAAATCTCGGGTATTACATTAGGGACGATTTCCCTACAAAAAAATATGGTGTTGAGCCCTTCCGATCGTTGTTTTCGTTGGAGTTCCGGATTTTACCAACCGACCGTACCTTCGGAGTATCCGCGAGAGATTACCAAGGAAAGTACCTTGATATACGAATTGTAACTGCGTGAAATCATCGTTGTCGAAGTGTATGAATTTATACGGATATATGTATATATATATATATGTATATATATATATATGTGTGTATATATATATATATAGATTTATATATATTTATATGTTAAATATATGTATGTATATACGTATATTGATATATATGACTATGTCGGTGAATGACGAGTGGTGAATGCTAACACTAGTTGGCGTACTCAACTTGGATTGATGGATGAACTATAGTTATTCATATAATATAGTAAGGTTATATATATATATATATATATATCTATATATCTATATATATATTCGGTTGAGTCGCAATATAAGGATATGTGTGTAGCGTTGGTTAGTTGTGCCGAAGGCTTATTGTGTTGGATCTTGATTGATAATATACGTGTTATTGTTTATTGTGTGGTTATGGACTGTCGGATAAATTGTGTGAATTGGTGTATTGATTTGATAATTGTTGAAATGATTGATTGCGTACTTGATGTTTGTAATAATGTGAATACTTGTTGTGAGAGACGTCGTATCCGGGAACCTCTGAGGGCGGGGTGTGTACTCCGGCCTGGTGTACGCTGCAATGTGCGGCTCCATATGTTTGGTGAACACCGGTGTTACCTAATGCGCGTGCAAGGGGCGGCTCTGTCAGGAGTGATCGCCGGCGCGGTGACATGTTCAAGGGGCGGCCAACATAGTGGAGTGAACGCCGGTGCACAGGTGTGCAAGGGAGGCGCCTGGCAGGCTTATTGGTAACGGATATTCGAGTGATAGCTAAGACCCCGTTACCGAACAATCCTCGTATTTCAAAGTTCTTTCAACTCTTTTCAAATACTGGTCTCGATATAGACTGTGATTCGTGTTTTTCAAAGCTTGTTTCAAGTTGTTTTCAAAACGTTGGTATCAGGGTTAATTAACCAAGGATGTTTGACGAAATCTCCGAGGGTTAATTAATCGCACGAATTGTCGAATGAGAGGCGGTGCCTTTGATTGTACTGTGATGATTATTCTGTGCATTGGGTCGATGACCTCGAATAATGTTGTAATGGTTTTCTTGTAAATTGTTTTCCACATGTTGGGTCGAGGATTCGAGAGTTTTTGAAGTATTTTCTAAAAGTATTCCCGTTTGATTTTCAAAATCCCATGATGGCCTCAGTCAATAATGATGTTTTCAAACTTTCTTATCAAAATACTTTTCCTTGTATAAAAAGGGATTTTTCTGACTCCTTGGGCTCGTTTAAAGTTTCATTGGTGTTATGTTCCGTACAGAGAATATGACTATGTGATTATCTTTCACTTTGTGTATGTGATACTATTCTGTGTGGACTATGGGAATGTGTGGTTTATGTTAAGGCTTCACGACTGTTGAGATTTGTGTTGTTATTATTCGTATATCTTGTATATTATGTACTTGCACTAGCAAAATTCCAGTTTGCTAACCCCCGAGTTTTCGGGGGGTGGGTGCCTGTTATGCGCTCAGGTTTTGGCAGCTCGGGAGCAGTCACAGGATTGGCTTGGAAGGAGATGGAGGACAATGATACTAATCACGCCAGAGTCAGAGTCTTTTCCTTTGTTTCAGTTGGTCGGTATTTCTCTGTCGTTCGAGTATTCACCCTTGCATGGGTGTAGTTTTCATTTATTAAATTGAGTTGTCATTCTTTTCGGTGTTCAAGTTTATTATTGTCATTGTAATGTGAATGTCGTTATTTTCTGAATTGGTTAATGACCTTGTCGGTCTGCTTTGCATTTAATTTTGACCCCGGTCGGTCAATCATTGACTAGTCTTGTGGAGCTTAGCCTGGTAGATCCTTGTGATAAGGGTTTACGGCGTGTGACATTCCCGGTCGTATTCTGGGGGTGTTACAATAAATTATTTAATTGTGATTACGATTATAATATTTATTATTTAAAATATTGGAGCCGGGTCGGGCCGATCCGTTTGCACAGGGAAAGGCCTCACATGATATTTTGTCTAAATATTTTGGTAAATATATATTTAATTATGATTACAGTTAAAATATTTATTATTTAAAAATGTATGAATAAATTTAAAAAAATGAAAAAAAGAGAACTTGGAGATGGGGGGATTCTAACCTAATTGCCTCGAGACAATTTTCATTAGCATATCCATGTGAGCTACATCTCCTTTTATTTACAAATTTTCGTAATAATATATTTAATTGCATTTATTATTTAAAAAGTATGAATAAATTAAAAAAAACGAAAAAAAGAGAATTTGGAGATGAGGGGAATCGAACCCCTTTATATTGAGAGAACTTCAATAGTATAACCATGTGAACTACATCTCCTTTGTTGAAAGAAGTTTTGGTAATAATTTATTTATTATGATTACAATTATAACATTTATTATTAAGATTATTGGAGCCGGTTCGGGTCGATCGGTTTGCACAGTGAAAAGGCTTCACATGAGATTTTGTCTAATTTTTCTTGGTAAAAAGCACGAAGAAATTTAAAAAGAAAAAAAAAAGAATATTTGGAGATGAGGGGATTCGAACCCCTTTGCATTGAGACGATTTTCAATAGCATATCCATGTGAGCTACAACTCCCTTGTTGAAGAAAATTTGGTAATAATTTATTTTATTGTGATTACAATTATAACATTTATTATTCAAAGTATTTGAGCCGGTCGGGTCGATCCGTTTGCACAGGAAAAGGCCTCACATGAGATTTTGTCTAAATTTTTTGGTAATTATGTATTTAATTTATGATTATAGTTATAATATTTATTATTTAAAAAAACATGAAGAAATTGAACAAAATGAAAAAAAAAAAAAAAGAGAATTTAGAGATGAGAGGATTAGAACCCCTTTGCATTGAGATAATTTTCAATAGCATATCCATGTGAGTTACATCTCATTTGAATAAATAAATTTTCGTAATAATGTATTTAAACACAATTATAATATTTATTATTTAAAAAAGTATTAAGAAATAAAAAATGAAAAAATAAATAGTTTGGA
>JAWKAU010000884.1:0-28000 GCA_033398695.1 Orobanche coerulescens
TCGTGGACACAAAAGAAACGAGATGTATGGAGCAATAAGGAGGAATAAGGTTGTGATTCTCACTTTCAAAAGTGCTTAGTGCGATGATATTAAAATCAAGGGGTTGAAGGAAACAAATTCTAAGGGATTATTGAGCTTCTAATTGAGCGAAGTGATTATTGAGATAATGTTCTAATTTGCTCAAGTCAAGTCACTTTAAGCCATACTTATCCTACCCCGACCAAAAAGCCTACATTACAACCGATAAAGTCCTTTTTGATTCACCAAATTTGCATGCACAACTAGTGGTAGAGATGTAGACGATTGGCAAGCCTATGGGGATTCTTATTTCATTGAATGAGTTATGAGCGTCACTTATCCCATTATACACTTTGAGAGTGAGGGAATACACTTGACCGGTGAGGTTCATATTATTCAAGTATTAGCTATGATGTTAAGGAAGCACCCCCGAGATTTGAATACTTTATAGAACTCGACTTATTTATTTCTTGAGGCGTATTAATGAATTTTCAAAATGATCCTTTGAGGTATGTTGAGGGACGAGTTCCCTTAAGAGTGGTTATTTTAAAGTGCATTGCTCGGGACGATCAACGTTCAAGTTTGGGGGATTTTGATAACACTCATTTTTACACATATTTTTATAAGGTTTTTCCGGATTTTAAGATCCTAAAATGTGTAGAATTGTGTCGTTTGTACTCATATTGTGTTTGTTGGACTCGATCACACTTGGGTATATTTTATTTGAATTTATAGGTGTTTTAAGGACATTATCAAGCAAGACCGAAGTCTCAATCCCCAAATACATATCAAGCAATGCAGAAACGAGAGAACGAGGCCTAAAACGATGAAGATTGAAGCTCTACCTGTCGTATTTTCTAATCTCCAGATTCATTACTTCGAATAAGGATGTGTTCTATATATATATGGATTCCTCATGAAATCAGCTTCGCAACGGTATATCATACGCTAAATTCCGAGGTGTATATGGCTTCTAGACCACGACTTCACAGTTCAGAAAGTTTTTGCATTTTCTGGGACAGTATGACACGGGCCGTGTCAAATGACACGACCGGGTCTGCTGTCCAGAAAGTTTTTGCATTTTCTAGGACAGTATGACACGGGCCGTGTCATTTGACATGGGCCGTGTCACTTTTCGGTGGAAAAATCACTTTTTGACATTTTTAAAGATTTGAACATGAAAAAGTGGTTTTTTAAGCTTTATAAAAAGAGGATATGGGACAAGACTTGGAATATGCTGAAGATTGGAGAGATTGGAGAGAGAGAGAAACACAAGATTTGAGAGTTTTTCATCCAAAAAGAAGGAGATTTGAAAACTTCAAGAACATTTGAAGGCTTCAACCGGGATAAATCAAGAAACCATCCGAGTTTTATCTTCTTCCTATCTTTTATTCATTTTGTTGTTTTATTTAGCATGAACATGTTGAACATGATGATTATTAATCTTTCTTTCATTACCATGTCCAGCTAAACTCGTTAGATTCCGGGCATGGGAGTACGTTGATTTGCTATGGTTTTGAGGGATTGATGATTATATATATCTAGTGTGATTTCTTTATCAAATACTTGGTTTTAATTCATGTTTAGACACTTGATCAATGTTTTTATATGTTTAACTTAATTGCTCATAATTCGAGAGAAGAGGGCATTAATAAGTTTCGAGTATTTGACGTAGTAAATTACGAGATTGAGAAATCGGTGATAAGCTATGATGATGTTTAAATCTTATGAACATTTTGGAGTTAGATAATTTATAGTAAACGGAGACGTTGTTATAGATTGTTTAATCTATGTTTTAATGCATCTCGAGAGGGACTTTAGAATATTATTGTGATTATCATTTTGGAAACACACTTAGAACTTTTGGAACCAATCCCGACTAAACTTAGTGATCAACGGAAACCGAGCCTTGGAATCTTTCTTTCTAAACTCTTGCAATTCTCCTTAATTCGGATATTTTCTTTTATTGTCATCATTTTATTTTATTTCGTTAACCATCCATTCAACTTTAGATCGTCTAGATAAAACCGGAATCATTATAATCTAGTACTCAACACAATAGGAATATTTAGTCTCTGTGGAATACGACCTTGCTCGCCGCTTTCTACATTTACTCTGTACACTTGCGGATTGTTTAAAAATATAGCGAACAGTATACCGTATACGACCATGTTGTTTACAACTTATAACATCCTTGACTATATTCGACCATGGATGCCTGCGGTGATGGTATTGTATTGGTTCTTTGAGCATGACATATAAAACCAAAGCTCAAAGTTCTTAGACGACTCACTTTGGCTTCAAGCATGAGATATTTCTACCCGTGCTCATTTAATATACTACATAGTTACCAATCTTCAACTTTTGTTACTGCCAATTGTACCGTTTGCTTGTCTTGGAGCTCATAATTAAGTTTAAGATTTTTTTTTGCACTAATGGTTTGATGAACTGTTATTTGTATCATGATTTTTGTACACAACTTATCAGGGAGATCAAAGTTCTCCAGGGATCATACCATTGGCTATAAAGGATGTCTTTAGCATCATCCAAGACGTAAGTTTGCTTGAAACTCTTTGAAGGATTGGAAATCTGAATATATGTGGTTCATCTTGAAATACAGTACTCAGATCCCACAGGTCCCTTTGTTGGAGTTTCTAATTTATTCAAGCATTTACGCAATTAAAGAATTGAGTCTCATAATCAATGTTTAGATGGGTGATGGTAAATTTCTTTTGGACTCCAGGTCGTGAATTCCTTCTTCGAGTGTCATATATTGAGATCTACAATGAGGTTAGTTGTAAAATATATACTATTATGTTGAAGTATGTTAATGGCCCACTTCAAACCCTTATTTATTGGGATCGACCACTTAGTGAACTTAGATATATATTATCATTCTGGAAGTCCAATACTTTATATTTCTGTTGTATCTTTGTTGTCAGGTGATTAATGACTTACTGGACCCAACTGGCCAGAATTTGCATGTGAGAGAAGATGATCAGTTTTTTATCATGCTGTCTTTTTCATTTATGTTTTGCATGTCTTGTGCCTTTTCAGCTTTGCTTTTTTCAAACCACCATTGTCTCTGGGCTGCACATTCTTAGTATTGTATTGGTGATGACTTCCCCTCAATACTCCAGACCAGTGACATGAATTATATATTAATAGATTTCACTTCAACACACAGTAACTTTTAATAGTTGAAACTATAAAGAGCACTAATTAACACTTTACAGACTATACTGATTTATAGTACTTACAATTGCCTGATGTGTATTGCAAGTTCTTAAGTTTTCATTGTCTCACCACCTTTGTTTTTTTTGAACCAACACTAATTTGGTTGTTGAAGCCATTTTCTGCATTATTAATGCTCCATCTTGTACTCATTTAATCAGCCTTACTAAATGTGCACAGGGAACTTATGTTGAGGGCATAAAGGAAGAAGTTGTTTTGTCCCCTGGACATGCTCTTTCATTTATTGCTGCCGGAGAAGGTGCATATCTTTATTGGTTTTGCTTTTAATTTTATATGTATAACTCATTGTATAGTGATTTCTTCATACAATTAATGAAGTTTGATTTGATATATGGTTTTCTAATCTAATGACGTTTATTTGCCTTTTTTGCTCTTCTAACATCTGATTTTTTCCCGTTTGCTGCAATCTCCAATTTCAATAATTCAAACTGGTTCCAGGTGATTTAAAGCATTGCACACAGAGATGATTATGATGGTGTAATATTCTCATAATTGGTATGCCTATCTTTTAAACATTTCAATTGTGAATAATCATAGTTCAATCACCACATTTGGGTTGTTTTACTTTTGTATGTAGAATAGGATTTCACCAATTCCTTGGCCATTTTCATGTAGAACTTAATTGATTTAGCGGGGTCTGAAAGTTCGAAAATTGAAACAACTGGGTTAAGGAGAAAGGAAGGATCTTACATCAATAAAAGTCTTCTTACACTTGGAACTGTGAGTTCTTATTTTTATTTCTTGAGACACACAATATTTTGTTTTCTGATATTCTTGCGGTTGCTCACTCATCGTGTGTTATGTTGGTTTGTTAAGTTTGGTTGAATTTCTTGGTTTTGCAGCGCGCTATGTCGCGTTTTCTAGAATTTTTGCGCAAAAGCGCGCGACATAGCGTGCTATTTAGCGCGATTCAAAACACTGCCCGGTCTATAGATTATAGCATCTGCTGTTTGACTAAAATATGCGAGGTTGTGAATTTTCTGCTATATTTTGTTCAAATTTGTTGAAAATGTTATACTATTACATATCTTTAAATTTTGGATTAGCTTTCTCAGTGCGTCTATTTTGAATTATTATTTCGTAACTTGGATATACTTTGTTTGAATTTATTTATCATAATATATATTTTGGTTAAAAAGTATTCTTGTGTGCTCTCTTTCATTGCTTGTGATGGATTCTGGTTATAGGTGTTTTACGCTCTAATCAGACTTAACTGCAAAGATTCGGGCTCAACTTCAACAAGAGATGGATGAGAAACTTGACCAAAAAGTTCGAGAGATGATGAAAAAATTGGCTGTCCAGAATCCGGATTTAAGTCTTTCTTAGTATTTACGTTATCTTTCGCATTGTGATGGTATTAATGCAATGGTACTGAAGTTAGGTTTTGGATGGTACTAAGTTAGTTATTCTATGGTACTTAAGTTAGCTTTTGATTGGTTTATTTATGTCGAATGATGATGATGTCGTGGTTTATTTGGATGGCTTGAAAAGCCTTGCTTATGTAAAACTTTGACAAGTTATTTGATTATGGTTTATTTGAATGGTTTTATTATGGTTTAAACTATTACCAGAACAAAAACGTGTTCACGAAATAAATGTTACAATAATGGAAAAGGTTGTTGCCAAAACAAAAATGTGTTTCAGCAGCTGGTGTTACAGTAGGGATTAGTAGTGTTGCCATTGGTCTACAGTAACACGTTTATGGGTGTTGCTAGAGAGATATTGGTGTTGTCATTGGTCTATGGTAACACTTTTATTGGTGTTGTTACAGAGGTAAAAAGTGTAGGCATTGGGGTCTGTAGCAATACATTCTCCATGTGTTACCATAAAGTTAAAAAGTGTTGGCATAGACCCCTATGGTAGCGGCCGTTTTTGTAACACCACCAAATTTCGAAAAAGTGTTACCGTAACATGTTTTTTTACTTTCAGCAACACTTTTTACCCCTATGAGCACACTTTTTTGGGTGTTGCTGAAGGCCATTTATGGCGTAGTGGATGGAAATCATAATTCAAATCCCTGAACGATTGTTCCCTATACAACTCCGAATTCGGGCTCGTTCCGAAAGTTCAGTATACGATATCGAGGTTTTTCCTCTTCTTGCCTCCATTTTCTCTGTCACATATATATACATACATATATATAATATGTATATATATCACACATACACATATATATCACATATATACACACCTATATAAATAAGAGAGTTCGGGATATAGGGTGACACCTTCTTTTTTTTGTGAGGTGCCCGCCACGTGTCATGTTCGGATTGGAGGTGAGTGTTTTAATTATAACACTCACCCGGCTGGCCCACAACACTTGGTGGGTGAGTGTTATAATTAAAACACTCACCTCCAATCAGAACATGACACGTGGCGGGCACCTCACAAAAAAAAGAAGGTGTCACCTTCCTTCCCGAATTCTCTATAAATAATACATATACATGTATATATATCACATACATCACACACACACACAACACACACAACATACACACCAGCACACACACACACATACACACACATATATATATATATATATATATGCTGCACACACGCACACATACAACACACAACACCCTCACACCAGCACACACAGACACACATACACCAGGAAACATATATATAATATATACAGTTCACACAACACACACACAACACATAGAGATACACATACAACCACTGGCTTCCGATCACTCCGGTCGTGCCGATCTGAATCTAGGAAAACTCATGGCCCAAACATCCTGATCGGACTTCCACAGCTCTGACCCGTTGAACCTCGTCGAACTCTAACTCATCTCCGGTAATGATCGGACATCTAAGTCAACGCCGAAAACACAATCGGTTATTTCGAATTCTAGAGCCACCATCGTTAACCTTACAAAAACCGGCCGGATCTATAACCATATGATGCGGTTCTCTTCTTCCGTGGGCCACTAATCGAACTCCATAGCCATCGGTTCCTTGAGCTGCACCTTGACGGAAGAAGACCACGTTAGCCGAACACTACGCGATGAACCATAACCACCAACCCCAGCTCAGAACTCTGTCCTCCTCGAGCTTAAATCATGACACTACCAGCACCATCAAACTCACCGTCGCACGACGATTTGTGCGGTCAAATTCAAGGTCGATCGCGGTCGATGGTCCAACCAGGATGAGTTCGCCCAAAAGCCCAGTTCGTCGCCTTCATCGCCGCTGCATCCTATCCTTTCTCCGTTCGTCATCGTTAAAGAAGAGAAGAAAAAAAAGGGCGATGATGGTGGGTTTTGTCCATGGGAATAGCGGCGGGGTAGGTATAGGGTAGAAAAAGAATTAGCGGGGAGATGGAGAGAGATGGAGTCGTGAGGAATCTTCCCTTCTCATACACACACAAACACACACACATATATATATATATATATATATATATATATATGTAATATCCGGAATTTCTACTACTATTGTTTAATATTATCTTATCCGAGTTATATTGTACAGCGTGGAATCTGTACAGTATGGATAAAATAAATTAAGGGTTGAGATGTCAGTATTGGTATAATTGTCGTATTTGGTCGACAATTGAATTTGAGGATATAATGTGTTGAGTATACATATTTAGTATGCCGTATGTTCATATCTAGTATGTTGAGACGTTGGACAAGGATAGCTGAAAATGCCTAAGTACAGAGTCCTTAACGTACATTACGTTTATAAAATAACGTACGCTAAAATGTTAAGTGTTACGTATGCTATGCACAACGCATTACGTACATAACGAGAGGAATCAGACAGGATCAGGCTGTAATACCCGAGATTTCTGATGTGTATTTGAACATTGTGGCACTGTATATGTTGTATTCGATCTGAGTATTATCCTCCGTATTTCATTATCCTGTGTTGTTAAGCGTATGATTTCATGAATGTTGTTCATACTTGTATTTGTGCACTTGTAGCGCGTGCTAATACCTAAGCGTAGCGCACGCTAATTGAGTTGGCTAGCTCACGCTACGTATGAGCCTTAGCGCGTGCTATACGTAGTCAGCATGATTGAGACAGGTTGGTATGTGAGATCAGACCGCGGATTTTGCTGGGGACATGTCGGGATGAACCTGGACGGCTTTCTGGAAAAGTCGAGTCAACAGTGCTTAGCGCACGCAAATGGTTTGAGGCTAGCGCACGCTAAGTCAAGAACAGTGAGTTCAGTGAACTTTCGTTCAATCGTTAGCGCACGCTGAAAATAGTTGTTAGCGTACGCTAACCATTGGCTTTAGCGCACGTAAGGTTGTCTAGCGTACGCTAAGCCGAGTTCAGTCAGAGTCAGTGGGCAGCAAGCCGTTATCGCACGCTAAATATAGAGCCGTAGCACGCGCTAATAACCATTTCCTATATATAGGATAACACCCTCTTTCATTTTTCAGATTTCCACTTCAACCCACACTCAATTTCTGAAACATAGAGAGTCACTCTCACCATCCTAAACCTGCAAATCAGCCTTATAACATATCATCGAAGGCAAAGAGCTTTGAGGATTGATAATTCAAGCGTCCAACATTGAGTTCATCAAGTGTTTTCATCTTTTCTTCCCGTATAAGGTATGTGTTGCGACCCGAGCTTAGAGTTCGTATTCTTATTCGGATTATGACCTTCTCCAGGAGCTAGTAAGATTTTTGATAACTCATTAGGTTGAACACGTACCTTAAGAATTTAAAGTAATCTCATTAGAACTCCTTTGAGTAAGAAAATTTTAACTGAACCCTATTGAGTTGAATCCAGAATTTTGATTTCTGAGATTGTTGTATATTTAGGATGTCTTCTCCGAATCACTTGCCTGTCGGTGTATTGTTACTACCCTCATTTAAAATGAGATTTTTCAAGAAGATGAATTCTTATAGTGGTCTAGAAATGATCCATGGATAGTTTAAGGTGACCTTCAACGTAATTCAGAATTCATAATGATTTCTGGATATGTTTATCTTCATGTTGATGATTCGAACGAAGGGTGTTGATGGGTGGAAATTGCTATGAACGTAAGATTTGGCAAAGAAGATAATTTGTAGAAGAACGAAGGGTAGGGATGATTAAACCTTAACTCGGATTGAAACGTGTTATATAACTGAACCTGATGATGGAATCGATAGTCAGCAGTCGAAGTAAGAATTTTTTTTATGATTTGAATATCTCTAGCACGACCGAACGTTCGTCAGGAGAATTGAACCGTGAACCCGCTAACTTAGGGTGTTAATCCGACCGTAGTTGACATTAGATGTTTGTACGTTTAAAGTGGTTTTGAGTTGTCGTTATTTTCTTATTTGCTTAGAGGGCCGAACGTTGCGAACAACTGACCGAAGGAGGTGGCCTTCGAGTTTGTTGAAATCCTTGAAGTATTTACATTCTTGCCACCTTTTAAGGCAAGTATTGTATTTTGAAATTTGTTATATTGGTTATTTTAATCATGTATACCGTTTATACATGTTGTTGAGCATGAGACTATTTCCGTTGAATTGTCATGATATTCGTTATCGATTTCTTGTATGTTCATGTTGATGGACATATCGATTTTTGCATATGAGTATGCATAGTTGTGTTTGTGTATGTTGTATTGATCCAAAGGGATCGAGCGATCTATGCTGAGGGCGCTGGATCGGATATTCACCTCGTGTTGATCCGACGGGATCATCTTGGGATCTATGCTGAGGGCGCTGGATCATTGGACGGGTTTTTCCACCTCGTGTTGGTCCGACGGGATCATCTTGGGATCTATGCTGAGGGCGCTGGATCGTTGGAATACCCATGTCGTATTGATGGAATCATATGGATTCGCATTATTGGATTCCGGTAATGGAAGTCGTATTGTGTATTTTATTATGCATTGTGGTTGCATATTCAAATTGTGTATCATAATACTTGTACTAGCATCATTGTGCTAACCCCTCCGGGGGTGGGCATTGTAATATCCGGATTTATTACAGTGTATTTCATCTGTATTCAAACCATGTATTATTCGGATTGGTGATTTTTATTATTGGAGTATGATATTTCATGCATTGATATCATTATACATAAGTATAGAAACTTGCAAAATTGCTCAAGCAACCTCGTGATAGCGCACGCTAAGAATGTATCTTAACGCGCGCTATCGGGCCATTATTAGCGCACGCTATACAGGTAGGAGTAACGTGCACTAAGAACTCAATTATTGAGCGGGACGGCTAACACATGCGCCAGCCGGGACATGGGTCCGGATAAGATTCCCGCTGACGCACCCGGACAAATTCTGAAGTCAACCATTATTAGCGCACGCTAAGAGATGCTTAGTAGCGTGCGCTAACTTGTTAATAATGCAGAATATTATAAATGGGACATCAACCATTTTGGCTTTCATTTCTTTCGCCCTTTCTTCATCCTTGAGAGTTCAGAGAGCTGTAGTAATACTCCTATACACTTATAACACATATTGTTGGTGTTATACATTGGTTATCACTTGGGAATGTTCATGGAAGTGGAATAGCACCTTGGAGTGGCATACAACCAACCGGAGTGGGATTCTACCTTACGGTTCAGTGATTTTCGTCATTTTAAGGTATGTTCAATCTATCTCCAGACTTAGAGTTGGATTCTAACGATTTGGATGATCATGTTAACAAGATATGGATTTTCATAGATGAATTATCCAAGTATATCATGTTTGGAATATTGAGATGAATAAGTCTTAAATACCTTGATTATAATCATCATGATTCGAATCTTATTACACTGAATATGTGAAGAGAAGCTTCTATCATTGGTAAACCGAATCTAATAGATGATTTCATAAGTAATCTTGGACTAGACGTTAACATCCTTATTGTTAGATAAATCTAAAGGTTTGATCATGGAAGGATTTATCTAGTATATATAGGACGTTTATCAACTTCAGTATGATAATATGGATTGATATAGAGGTGTTGATATCAACCGTTAAGCTTTTCGAATTGTCGTATGAAGATTTGAAGTCGGAATGGAATATGATTTTATATTGGTATGCATATCCTTGAATCCGAAGTTGTCTTTATCATTCATAAGGGTGTGAACATGGTATTCATGGAAGTAACATGAATTATCACGCAAGATTTCATTGTTTCAATCATGGCAAGAATAAGCATCGCTTCAAAGAAGAACTGCCATGCATAGATAGCGCACGCTATGCTATGGAGTTTAACGTGCGCTATCGAGCACTAGTTAGCGTGCGCTACGTTTGGTACGTAACGTACGCTAGACCATCAGACGAGTCAGTTGGCTGGTCAGTGAAGTACTGACCATACATAGTTAGTGTAACACCCCAAATGGCGGTTATTACAGTGCCGTGAATCCCACACTGGGACCCACCAGGCGATATCCAAAACAGGTTAAATAAATATTATTTGTGATACCGAATCACAACGAATAGTCATTTCTCCGATTAGGAGTTTATTAAATATGGCCAACGGCCTTACAACACCCAGGATCCAAAAAAAAAACAAGTATAAACCATATGGAGATGGAGAATACTTCAAATGTCAAATACAACCAAAAAGTAATTTAAATGAAACAGGAGATAACATAACGCGGTTTAACATAACCGGACAACAAGAGATGTGGGGCCCCCGAACTAGTATCCTACGAACCCTTCGCCGTCGACATGCTCTTCCCGTGTCTTGCCTTTGCCTCGACCTAAAATACAATACAAGTATTTCGCCCAACACAGGGTCAGATATACATGATAATCAATTCTTCCGACATTATACAATTCACATATATAGATCTCAAGAAAATCATTCCGACTATTAATCATACCCCTCGGGCGTATGAAACAATCAGTCACAAAATATCGAACACATCCAATCAAACATGGTCTGTGAACGATTAACATTATGGCTCAAGATGGACATCACAGTACGCCCGATCCGGAAATGTGTCCGTGCACATGTCCACCCCGTATACGGAATCCAGAAATATACGTGGGACAATGTACCTAATTAGCCTCACGAACTAACGTCTCGTGTGCACGGTCCAATGCGAAATTATCCACGCTTGACCATGGTGTGGCTGTGTAAAAATCCTACTCCATAACCAATCGACGCAGATATGATTCCTGGATATGTCACGATACAACATGACAACGAAACTCAAAGGATAACACATCCAATTAAGGATCAAGAAAAACTCACCAAAGTGAAAATAAGGACCAACGAGATCAACGATTCGAAACGGCGTACTTGGGAATGCAATCCCATAACGTCAAGGACAATATCAAATCACGACAACGTCACATGGACAATTCATACACATGAAATATATATAATCATCACAAGAATCTAATCATCATTATAACCAAGCAAGATAACTTGCCTTAATACGGAGACGAGAATAATCCTCTTCTTATCGGAACGAACGGACGGTCCTCGACAAGTTTTACTCAAACAACCAACCTTAAACGAAATACATTTTACTCAAAACATATTCGTATAATTATCAATATAGGATTAGTAAGACGTCAACCTACAATCCTTTAGAATAGTTTGTTACTACAAATTATTGAAGCCTTATGCTAGGAGTCCTTCTAACAACAATACAACTATAAGAATCGGTTTACAAAATTTACCGAATGTTCGCATGGTTCAACATAACAAGAGTTCTATCAAGGGTATGTTGAATAACTAATCATGATGTTAAGATCATCTTATGATGATTAAACTTTCCAAAATATTAAAAGGTTGAAAGGTAAAATCTGCACATTATGATTATTCTCCTCTCATTTAAATTGACTTTTAAGCTAACAACAAGTTCATAAGTTCTGAGATTACACCATACTCATGAAGGTTATCAAAGTCTTTGTTACAAGGCTGGAGGATTCATTAACATGATGGTGAATTCACCAATTTTTGTATGATGATCAAAATATTCTAAGTTCTCAATACATTAGATTAATGAAAAATTATTGTTGAAATTATCAAGATCCTTATCAATCTTCAAAGACTTGTGAAATCAACAATCATGATTTGTTAAAGCTTCGAGATTCTGAACTAGATCATCTAATCTCATCATTAACATCATCAATTTCTTCTCAATGTAATTAAATACCTAAAATGGTTTTTAATCACTATATGATATCAAGTTCTTGACTAAGTCCAGTTATGATGAAGCTAACCGATCCCACAATGTCCTACCGAGCTAAATTCGTCCGTAAGATGAGTAATGACAGCTACAAACATGGTTACCATTACTACAATATCAAGAACTCCTCTAAACTAAACCCTCATTTAACATATTCATCAAAAGTGTTAAAAGGTTGGATTAGAACTATGTTTTACTAGCTTAATCTAACTCTAGGTGAAGTATAATTCGTCATTAACATCAACATAAGAAAATAATGCAGAGAAGAAAACACACCAACCTCCAGAAATGAAGAACAACTTCAATGCTATGAGAGAATATGTTCCAAGCTTAAAAACAACTCCAAATCTCCAAGGAAATGAGCTCCACTCCGAGATTCAAGGATTAGAAACAAGTTGGTGTAGGTTGATATCGTTTTTAGAGTGCAGAGGGACGATAAAATGGAGAGAGAATCGGTTTAGAGTTGTGAAGAAATGAAAAACAGGCTGGCCCTATAAATAGACTGGACATCCTTAGCGCACGCTATCAGGACAGTTTAGCGTACGCTAATGCCCTTACGTACGCTATCCGGTCGATATTACGTACGTAAGCGGCTTACAGTGGCTACTGTCTTGAATTATCGCAGGCCGCTAGCGCACGCTAATGAGATATGGGTTACGCACGCTAATAAAAGTAGATTCTCACCGACACGCCAGCTCAGACTTAGATCTCATGCATGCTAACGGTTAAAAGGGTTCACGTGCTGAAGTCAACTGCTGCCAGATTCCTTCTTAGCGTACGCAACCGAGGAAACCTTACGCGCGCTAAGTCGCATGATTAGCGTACGTTAATAGTACTGTGTAGCGTGCGCTACATCAACAAAATAAATCCGAAAATACAACTCTCCAATTATCATCGAATCATCACATTTGAAATGAACTAACAACGAAATGATATTTAAATCTATAATACAACGACATAATACTAAATGCAACGATTCATGATAATCAGATTATCCGAATAATACAATGACAGGTAAAAATGAAAAGTTACAGTCGGATATTACATACTCCCCCCCTTAAAAAGAGTTTCGTCCTCGAAACTAAGGGGTAAATAACTCGGGGTATCTCGCTCGCATACTATCCTCGGTCTCCCACGTAGCCTCCTCGACTCCGTGTCGTTACCACTGAACTTTCAGTAGTGGAATCGTCTTGTTCCGCAATTGCTTGATCCTCCTCTCGAGTATCCGTACAGGACGCTCCTCGTACGAATGATCCTCTGCTAAATCAATATCTTCGAATTGAAGAACGTGGCTCGGATCAGCAACATATTTCCTCAGCTGGGAGACATGAAACACGTTGTGAATCTTACTCAAGGTCGGTGGCAAGGCTAGTCGATAGGCCAGATCACCTACATGCTCCAGAACCTCAAACGGCCCAATATACCTTGGGCTCAGCTTGCCCCTCTTACCGAAACGAAAAACACCTCGAGTAGGAGACACCTTCATTAACACATGGTCACCAACCTCGAACTCAAGCGGTCTTCGACGATGGTCAGCATAAGACTTCTGTCGACTTTGAGCCGTTAACAACCGACTCTTAATCAAAGTGATCTTCTCACGGGCGGCTAACAACATATCGGGTTCCGTACCCGGAGATTCGGCGATTCGTCCCAACACAAAGGGGACCTACCGACGGCCATATAATGCCTCATACGGTGCCATCCGAATCGAAGCGTGCCAACTATTATTATAAGTGAATTCCACCAAAGGCACTGGGCTTCCCAATCGTCCTTCCAATCAAGAGCACATGCTCTCAACATATCTTCTAGAGTCCGTATGGTTCTCTCCGATTGACCATCGATGCGTGGATGGAAAGCCGTCTTGAAATTCAACTGCGTGCCCATCGCACGATGAAGCGCCTTCCGTAAGTGTGACACAAATCGCCTGATCACGGTCTGATACAATGCTCTTGGGGGTACCGTGTAGTCTCACAATTTCCTTAATAAACAGCTGGGCCAATCTCTCGGGGCCCCATGTGTCCTTAATTTCCAAGAAGTGAGCTGATTTGGTCAGACGGTCCACAATCACCCAAATCATATTCATTCCTCGACGACTCGTCGGCAAGCTAGTGATAAAATCCATAGATATGTCCTCCCATTTTCATTCAGGAATCGGGAGCGGTTTCAGCATTCCTGCGGGTCGCTGGTGCTCAATCTTAACTTGCTGACAGGTTAAGCACCTCGAAACGAATTCGGCAACCTCACGTTTCATATTTCCCCACCAATAATTCTGTTTCAAATCCTTATACATCTTGCTAGAGCCCGGGTGGATAGAGTACGGGGTAGCATGGGCTTCTCTCATGATAGAGTTCCTCAACTCTTCGTCAGCGGGTACACAAACTCGATTTCTAAAACGTATCAATCCATCCTCGTGGATCACGAATCCAGGGGCTTTCCACAGGTTACTTCATCCCGAACCCGAGATAAGAATGGGTCTGTAATTTGCTTCGATTTGATCATATCATCGAGAGACGAAGAAATATCAAGGGTGCAAAGTTGTCCCTGAACACGCTGTAACCAAACTTCAATTTCTGACCTCATAAGGTCCAACTGCAATTCCCTCTGTGCTGTTAAACGGTTCAGCATCTGCTCCTGCACTGTCTTACGGCTTAATGCGTCGGCAACCACATTTGCTTTACCCGGATGATAAAGGATCTCGATATCATAGTCCTTGATTAATTCTAGCCACCTTCTTTGTCTCATGTTCAACTCCTTCTGAGTAAAAATGTACTTTAGGCTCTTGTGGTCCGTAAAGATCTGGCAGGTAACTCCATAAAGATAGTGACGCCAGATTTTCAAAGCAAACACCACGGCTGCTAACTCCAAGTCGTGGGTCGGATAGTTAACTTCATAGGGTCGCAATTGTCTCGATGCATAGGCGATTACTTTCCCTTCCTGCATTAGTACACATCCCAGACCCTGTCTCGACGCATCACTATACACCACAAATCCTTCCGTTCCCTTTGGTAAGACCAAAACAGGTGCCGAAATCAATCGACTCTTGAGCTCTTCAAAACTTGACCACAAATACTTCTTGTCCTTTTGCAGTAAGTTAGTCATCGGGTGCGAAATTTTGGAGAATCCCTCCACGAATCGTCGGTAGTAACCTGCTAGGCCGAGGAAACTACGAACTTCCTTCACGTTCTTCGGTGGTAGCCAATCTCGAATGGCTTCCGTCTTTTGTGGGTCCACTCTCACCCCTTCGGCTGATATCACATGCCCGAGAAAGACAACCTCAGGCATCCAAAACTCACACTTAGAAAATTTCCCATAAAGTTGTTCTCGCCTCAAAGTATCGAGAACTTGGTGGAGGTGACTCTCGTGCTCCTCGTGGTCGCGAGAGTAAATCAGAATGTCGTCAATGAAAACGACTACAAAGCGATCCAGATAGTTAATAAAAACTCGATTCATCAACTCCATGAACACTGCCGGTGCATTAGTTAGTCCAAATGGCATCACCACGAACTCATAATGCCCATAGCGAGTACGGAATCTTAATGTCTTTCGAAATGTCAGACTCTCGAATCCTCAACTGATGATAACCAGATCTTAAGTCGATCTTAGAAAACACGGCAGCTCCCTGAAGTTGGTCCAGTAAATCATCAATACGAGGCAAGGGATACTTGTTCTTGATGGTTACCCTGTTCAGCTCACGGTAATCAATACACAATCGTAGAGATCCATCTTTCTTCCGCACAAATAACACTGGTGCTCCCCAAGGGGACGTACTAGGTCGAATATAGCCTTTGTCAGTCAACTCCTCACGCTGGTTCTTCAATTCTTGCATCTCAGTCGGAGCCATACGGTACGGTGCTTTTGAGAGCGGGGACGTACCTGGTTCTAGCTCAATAATAAACTCCACGTCACGATGAGGAGGTAAGCCTGGCAACTCGTTTGGAAATACATCTGGGTAGTCTCGGACTACCGGAATGTCGGCCAATTCAACTGGTCGATCTGCTGTTTTGGTCATGTAGCACCAATAACCAATACACCCTTGATTAAGCGTTTCTTGCTTTCATAGCATCGATGACTCTCCGAGCGACTGGGATTATCACCTCGAGAAATACACTCGAATCCATCATCAGAAGTGACGGTAACCATCCGCTTGCGGACACTGAGTATTGCATCGTGACGATCCATCCAATCGATGCCCAAGATTATATCATCCTTAGGTAGATCGACTACAATCAGATTTGACAACCACTCACGGTCGTTCAAACGAATCGGACAAATTCCGACTTCACGATTTCCAATAATTCTTCTACCATCAGGTAGACCAATCACGTAGGGCTCACAATTGATAACATGGTCTAGAGGCAAACGACTTAAACAAGAAGAAGATATAAAGGAGTGTGAAGCACCGGTATCAAAAAGAACACACACAGGCTGGAAGTGGATCTCGAGTATACCTGAAATCATGCTGGCCTCGGGATCATCAGCTCTCTTCATCTCATAAATCCTGGGTTTCGCAGTTCCGGCACCAGGTGTACCACTTTGATTCCCACGGCCCATTCCCCTATTTGCCCCGGTGGTCTGATAGGAAGCGGACGGAGGCGTCAGGTTCTGGACAGAGGATTGAATAGGAGCATGAGACGCTACTGGATCATGTCCGGGCCCACCCCTGCAAAAACGAGCACGGTGACCAATCTTGCCACAAGTAAGGCATGTGACGGCAGGCTTCGGGCATTTGGTGCTGAAATGCCCCTGGTCTCCGCAGTTATAGCACACAACAGATGAGGGGACCGCTCGAGAGTGCGATCCAGCTGGCTTCGACGCCATGGGTGGTCGATCAGAGGGGGTTGGCAATGACTGGGGCTTCCTGAATGTCCCCCGGTTACTCTCAGTCTGATTCTGGTTCTTGGACCTTTTGTTGTTGGACTGTGGTTGCTTCTTGGAAATCTCCTTCGCGGTGAGTTCGTACTCGAGCCTTCTCGATAAACTCCTAAGGTAGTACGGTGGTGATTCAACCGCATTCTCATTCGGGGTTTAAGCCTCTTGAGAAAGTATTTGATCTTATCGGCCTCTGTTCGGATAATTGTCGTGGCGAAAGGAAGGAGTGCTCGGAATTTCTCAAAGAATGATAATACATCATCGTCTTCGACCGTGGGGTTCAAAAGTTCATACAGTTTGGCCAAACGGAGTGCCCCTGGATATTAACGTTCTAGCATGAGGTTGTAATATTCCTCCCATGTGCAAACACAATCAGTGGCCTTACTGAAAGCCACTGTATGAGCGCCCTTGCTAAGATAATACGCGGCTACCGAGACGCGATTCTCTTCCGGCGATCCACCATCTGGAAAAGTTTCTCAAAATGCTCGATCCAGTACACAATGTCAGCAGGCTCAGAGGAGCCCTCAAAAGTCGGTGGTCGCTGGCGAGAGATGTCGCTGATAATCCGACTCACGGGTCCGCCATTCACAGGAGGAGGATGAGCCCCCTGCTGCTGACCAGTAGCGTCCCTCTGCATAGCTTCCATTAGTTGACCCATCTGGGTCATCTGTGTCATCATGCCCTGCATTACGACGTAAGGATCGACACGTGCATCCCCGCGCCCACTGTGGTGCGATTGTTCCCTAGAAGGTGAACCACTGTCTGCGGAACTCTGATCCGCATTCGCGCGTCTGTTGGCTCGAGGTATTGGGATTCGTCCCCTTCCGCGGCCTCGTCCCCCTCTGCCACGACCTCTCAGGTTTCTTTCCATACTGAAAGAATCAATCGTAATGATAACCATAAGTACAGTTCAAGATACTAAAATTCACGCTAAATTAATAGTAACAAGGAATCATATATTCAAGGAAAACGGTTATTGATACCACAAATGTCGCACCGAATATCATATCGGTGTCAAGTCGAACAATTTCAATTGTATAATAAATTCAGCATTTACCTCGGATTATCAATCAGATAAATCCTGTCACAATTCCTTGAAATAACATGATCGCAGGGAGACCCATACGATATCAATATCATGCCGCAATTAAACCATGGCTCATAAAGTACATACCGTATTTGGCTCGTAGGGTCGGCGCTTGCACAGTCACACGTGACACGAAGGTCTCTTGATACTAGTTCATTTCTCAATGACTCATAAAAAAACGACGCTCGATACCATCTTCTGTAACACCCCAAATGGCGGTTATTACGGTGCCGTGAATCCCACACTGGGACCCACTGTGCGATATCCAAAACAAAGTTAAATAAATATTATTTGTGATACCGAATCACAACGAATAGTCATTTCTCCGATTAGGAGTTTATTAAAATATGGCCAACGGCCTTACAACACCAGATCCAAAAAAAAACAAGTATAAACCATATGGAGATGGAGAATACTTCAAATGTCAAATACAACCAAAAAGTAATTTAAATGAAACAGGAGATAACATAACGCGGTTTAACATAACCGGACAACAAGAGATGTGGGGCCCCCGAACTAGTATCCTCCGAACCCTTCGCCGTCGACATGCTCTTCCCGTGTCTTGCCTTTGCCTCGACTCAAAATACAATACAAGTATTTCGCCCAACACAGGGTCAGATATACATGATAATCAATTCTTCCGACATTATACAATTCACATATATAGATCTCAAGAAAATCATTCCGACTATTAATCATACCCCTCGGGCGTATGAAACAATCAGTCACAAAATATCGAACACATCCAATCAAACATGGTCTGTGAACGATTAACATTATGGCTCAAGATGGACATCACAGTACGCCCGATCCGGAAATGTGTCCGTGCACATGTCCACCCCGTATACGGAATCCAGAAATATACGTGGGACAATGTACCTAATTAGCCTCATGAACTAACGTCTCGTGTGCACGGTCCAATGCGGAAACATCCACGCATGACCATCGTGTGCCTGTCTAAAAATCCTACACAATAACCAATCGGCACGCAGATATGATTCCGGATATGTCACGATACAACATGACAACGAAACTCAAAGGATAACACATCCAATTAAGGATCAAGAAAAACTCACCAAAGTGAAAATAAGGACCAACGAGATCAACGATTCGAAACGGCGTACTTGGGAATGCAATCCCATAACGTCAAGGACAATATCAAATCACGACAACGTCACATGGACAATTCATACACATGAAATATATATAATCATCACAAGAATCTAATCATCATTATAACCAAGCAAGATAACTTGCCTTAATACGGAGACGAGAATAATCCTCTTCTTATCGGAACGAACAGACGGTCCTCGACAAGTTTTACTCGAACAACCAACCTTAAACGAAATACATTTTACTCAAAACATATTCGTATAATTATCAATATAGGATTAGTAAGACGTCAACCTACAATCCTTTAGAATAGTTTGTTACTACAAATTATTGAAGCCTTATGCTAGGAGTCCTTCTAACAACAATACAACTATAAGAATCGGTTTACAAAATTTACCGAATGTTCGCATGGTTCAACATAACAAGAGTTCTATCAAGGGTATGTTGAATAACTAATCATGATGTTAAGATCATCTTATGATGATTAAACTTTCCAAAATATTAAAAGGTTGAAAGGTAAAATCTGCACATTATGATTATTCTCCTCTCATTTAAATTGACTTTTAAGCTAACAACAAGTTCATAAGTTAGATTACACCATACTCATGAAGGTTATCAAAGTCTTTGTTACAAGGCTGGAGGATTCATTAACATGATGGTGAATTCACCAATTTTTGTATGATGATCAAAATATTCTAAGTTCTCAATACATTAGATTAATGAAAAATTATTGTTGAAATTATCAAGATCCTTATCAATCTTCAAAGACTTGTGAAACTGAACAATCATGATTTGTTAAAGCTTCTGAGATTCCTGAACTAGATCATCTAATCTCATCTTTAACATCATCAAGTTCTTCTCAAGGTAATTAAATACCTAAAATGGTGTTTAATCACTATATGATATCAAGTTCTTGACTAAGTCCAGTTATGATGAAGCTAACCGATCCCACAATGTCCTACTGAGCTAAATTCGTCCAGAAGATGAGTAATGACAGCTACAAACATGGTTACCATTACTACAATATCAAGAACTCCTCTAAACTAAACCCTCACTTAACATATTCATCAAAAGTGTTAAAAAGGTTGGATTAGAACTATGTTTTACTAGCTTAATCTAACTCTAGGTGAAGTATAATTCGTCATTAACATCAACATAAGAAAATAATGCAGAGAAGAAAACACACCAACCTCCAGAAATGAAGAACAACTTCAATGCTATGAGAGAATATGTTCCAAGCTTAAAAACAACTCCAAATCTCCAAGGAAATGAGCTCCACTCCGAGATTCAAGGATTAGAAACAAGTTGGTGTAGGTTGATATCGTTTTTAGAGTGCAGAGGGACGATAAAATGGAGAGAGAATCGGTTTAGAGTTGTGAAGAAATAAAAAACAGGCTGGCCCTATAAATAGACTGGACATCCTTAGCGCACGCTATCAGGACAGTTTAGCGTACGCTAATGCCCTTACGTACGCTATCCGGTCGATATTACGTACGTAAGCGGCTTATAGTGGCTACTGTCTTGAATTATCGCAGGCCGCTAGCGCACGCTAATGAGATATGGGTTACGCACGCTAATAAAAGTAGATTCTCACCGACACGCCAGCTCAGACTTAGATCTCATGCATGCTAACGGTTAAAAGGGTTCACGTGCTGAAGTCAATGTAATACCCGAGATTTCTGTTATGTAATTGGAACTTGTGATATTGTAATGATTGTACTTTTGTATGAGTACTATTCTTTGTATTTCATTATCCGATGTTGTCGAGCATATAATTTCGTATATGTGATTTAAAGATTGAAATTCTGTGCATGTAGCGCACGCTACAGGCTGAGGGTAGCGTACGCTAACGTGGTTTCATAGCGCACGCTACCGAGTGTAATTAGCGCACGCTATGCGTGGTCAGATTGATTGAGACGTGCGGTAGGTGAGATCTGGCCGGGGGACCCCTGTCGGATCGTGTCGGATGTACCTGGACGGCTTTCGGGAAAAGCCGAGTCAACGCCTTAGCGCACGCTACAGGTCGATGCGTAGCGCACGCTAAGTGCCGAGTACAGTTTAGACTGTGAGCCGTTAGCGCACGCTACGAACAGGGTCTAGCGCGCGCTAATAGCCATTTATTATAAATAGGACAACATCCTATTCGTGATTTCAGTTCCTTCTCCTCCCACAACCCGAACTTTGACACATAGAACATAACTACTTTCGTCCTAAACACTCCGTATCAACCTCCTCAACCTCCTAGTTCGAGATTGAAGATCATACATCATTGGAGATTGGTGTTCTTGCCTTCGGTGTTGGATTGCTTCATTTCATCCGTGTTCTTCACTACTTCGAGGTAGGTGATTCTTCACCAATGATTAGTATGTTCATAAGGAAGATTTGAATCATGTTTGGATAGCAAGTATTTCGTTCATCACATGTTAGAAGGATACTTTTGACGTATCGGTACTAGATGTCGAATGAACCTTTGAACCATCTTATTATAAGGACACCTAAGCATGTTTAAATCGATTTATGATCAAGTAATCGGATATTACCCAGTTGATACGTTGTATACGTTGGAACCATATGTTTTGGAACGTAAGACGATGGAACTTAGATTATTTCTTGAAGATCGTAGAGGAATTGTGATATCGAGATAACTATCCGTATATTGGTATTTCATAATCATAAATCTTCCAGAAACCTTATTATCATGATATGCCCGAGGATAACTTGTAATATCACCATAGGATTCATGAGTTCTTCATCATTCAACCCAGCTTTCGGTTTGCGAGGATTACGCCATGCAAGATTAGCGCACGCTAACATGTGTGAGTTAACGTGCGCTATCGAGGTTCGGTTTTCGCCGTAACGTCGTAGCGCACGTTATGAGACAGCCGAGTCGATCGCTGGCTGGGCTAGCGCACGCTAGTCTTATACGATAGCGTACCCTAACAGCTCGGCTTAGCGCACGTTACGTAGAGTACGTAGCGCGCTAAGCAATCCAGCATTGTTTAGTTTGAGCTTTTCGGCCGTATGCCAATTGTTAGGCCATTGTTCGACTCGAGATGATTTGTATATCGTTCCTTTTGTTAAGGTTCGAGCTTGTTACGTTGATCGGAGGGCGGCCTTCGAGTGCGTCGAGAGCATTGAAGTATATCGTTCTTGCCATCTTCGAGGCAAGTATCGTGATATGTTAATATCGGTATTTTGGAGTATGTGTATGATTATGCATGTTGTTGAACATGATATTTACTTCGTTGATTTGTCATGATATTCGCTTATATGTTCATGTTGATGAACGTAATGATTTGGCATATGGGTATGCATGAGTTGTGTTTGTATACGTGTACGATCTATGCCGAGGGCGCTGGATCGGATGTCCACCTCGTGTTGGTCCGACGGATCATCTTGGGATCTAGCCGAGGCGCTGGATCATTGGACGGGTTATTTCCACCTCGTGTTGGTCCGACGGATCATCTTGGGATCTATGCCGAGGCGCTGGATCATTGGAATACCTGTGTGTAATGGAATCTTGTAGATTCGCATTGTCGGATTCCTAGCGGAAGTCCGTGTGATGTATCTTGTTGTGTATTGTTGATGCATATTCGAATTGTTTAAGTATGATACTTGTACTAGCATCGTTTTGCTAACCCTTCGGGGTGGACATTTGTTTTGATGTTCGTGTAGCCAAGGAGCAGAAACAACACAAGACGACGTGGCACGAAGGGGTTCGGTGATGTTTATTGTTATTGGAGATTTGTGGTCTTGGTTTGGTTTCGTACTCGAGTACGCGTGTTCTTTTGATATTAATTCGATATGGTTGTATTAATTACCCGTTGAACCAGTTATACGTTTTCATAAACTTGAATTTTCGCAGATTGATGTCTTGTATTTACTTTTCTTTTTAATTAGCCTTGTAAATCCTTATTTAAAGGGTTTACGGCGCTGTAATTATTCCGAATATCTCGGGGTGTTACGAATATGGTATCGGAGCTAAGATTTATGGATATCTTGGCGATGGGTTTTGATTGGGTCTCATTTACGTTATTTGATTTACGGTCGTTGTAACATCACCGTTCACCAAGTCGTCATGTGGACCGTGGTTGTAAGTCTCTTAATCTCTTATACTACCGTATTACTTAATTCTTGTTTTGTGAGTATTGACGGACTTTATTTCAAAAATTTTGTTACGTATATTGAGAAATTACGTTTACGGTATCTTTGAGAGGAGGTCGTGGACGCGACGCTCGTGGACGCGACGTGGTAACATGAGACATGAGGATTCCGCAACTACCCCGAAATATCGGCTAGTCGAACCGATTCCCATTCGGAGGCGGCAAGGATCGGCGAATGATGACGCAAACCCTAACATGCCGAGTGCTTCAACAGTGGTGGCGCAAATAAATCGGGCCGCCCAGTCGTTGATCGCATGCGAGGCAATGATGGGACAAAGCACCACGAGGATAACCTGGGAGACAGATGGCTTGCGGAAGTGGTTAAATTGCACCCGCCAAAATTTGACGGATCTGCTGAGACACTTACTTGGGATCACTGGCTCAAGGAGTTGGAAAAGATATTCGCGGGTCTTAACTGTCCCGAGGACCTAAGGTTCCTATTGCCCGGTATTTTCTGACTGGGAGGCCTTTGATTGGTGGGAGGCTATTCGACCCGAGAATCATAATGCGGATTGGACGGAATTCAAACAAATGATGGAAGCACGTATTGTCCTCGTCCAGTTAGAGAGGCGAAGATCCGAGAGTTTTTCTCACCACGAGTTCGGAGGCATCTGTGACGGATGTAATCAAAACTTTTAATCATCGGTGACTTGTGTGCGACACTTGGTTAGAACGGAGGCGAAAAGATTTTTCATTTTGATATGCGGATGAAGCGGAGATTGGCGGTACATGTCGGATTCGAGTGTACTACGTTGCGGCGGTATCAAGACAAAGCAACGGCCTACGACATGAAAGAGGCGGCGATGGAGAAATCGGTAGAGGCAAAGAAGCGAGAAGGTGGCCGTGACTTTGCGAGAAAACAAGAGTGGTGGGGCCCGAGGCCGTCTTCCTTTATTCGGCTAGGAAACCTCCACATCCTTCTAGAGGCGGAAAGAAGTTAGGGCAACATCGGATTTCGGACGCATCAAAGAAATGCTACAATTGTGGTCGAGCCGGGCATATTCGACGTGATTGCCGCATCTTACGTGACTTGTTACGATTGTGGGCAAGAAGGGCACCGTGCGGCCTTCGTGGAGCCAGCTAGATCTTTTGGTACCCGCACCCGGCACCGATTCCTAAGGAGATAAGTGTGAACCGGACACGGAGTGGATTTCAGCAGTTATTGGGAAGAGAGAGACATCCATCTTTGGGTCCGTTCCTCCGCGCTTTGTACGAAATGAGAGATCGGCGGCGAACAACTGCCGTTGCATCGTGCGATTCAGATCCTTTTGCAACCGATTAGTGTCTTGTTCGATTCGGGAGCTACGCATTCTTTTATATCTTTGAACTGTGTTAAACGTTTGAACATCTCGTTCTTGTATAATTGTGAACCTTATGTTGTGGGATTACCGAGCGGAGAGAAAATTGTGGGAACACTAGAAGCTAGGGATTTCCCAGTATCTATAGAAGGAAGAGATTGGCCATCGAATCTTATTGTAGTTGACATCTGCGGTGACGATTTAATTCTCGGAGATGATTGGCTCAACCGTTATGGAGTGTCTTTGAATTACCGAGAGAGTCATTTCCATCATTGCTTGACGACGGATCGAACACTTACTCAGGATGGAGACCGAAGCTCGGAAAATTGATCAAAGCAATGAAAGCAGTAAAATTACTGAAACAGGGATGTCATGGACTTTGGTGTTATGCCATGAGGAAAGAGGAAGGAGTAGAGCTCTCGTCTATTCCGGTTGTGAATGAGTTCTCAGATATATTTCCTGACGAGCTACGTGGTTACCTCCGCAAAGAGAAGTGGAATTCACCATCGAATTAGAGCACTGAGCAACCCCTATGTCCAGGGCACCACACCGCATGGCGCCAACCAAGAGGCCCGAACTCAAGAAGCAACTGGAGCAATTGAAACAGAACGGCTATATTCAACCGAGCGTTTCCCCTTGGGGAGCGCCCGTTCTCTTTGTCCGGAAGAAAGACGGGTCCCTCCGACTGTGTATTGATTACAGGGAGCTTAACAAGATGACGATCAAGAATAAGTATCCTATACCTCGGATCGACGACTTGTTTGATCAACTGCAAGGGGCAAGGGTATTCTCGAAGATTGACTTGCGATCAGGATACCATCAGTTGAGGATTAAGGAATCAGATATACCGAAATCTGCTTTCAGATCCCGGTACGGGCATTATGAATTTGTAGTGTTGCCATTTGGACTTACCAATGCTCCTGCGGTATTCATGCAATTGATGAATCGGGTATTCTTGGAGTACTTGGATAAATTTGTGATCGTTTTCATTGACGACATTCTGATATATTCGAGGGACGCAGAGGATCATGCTAAACATCTACGTGTGGTTTTGAGCATCTTGAGAAAGGAACAGCTATATGCAAAATTTTCTAAATGCGAGTTCTGGCTTAAGGAAGTAACCTTCCTTGGGCATGTGATATCACCGATGGAGTTCAGTGGACCCGAAAAAGTCGAAGCAATCTTGGAATGGGAAGCTCCTAAGAACGTGAAGGAAGTCCAAGCTTCTTAGGACTAGCCGGATATTATCGCCGCTTTGTAGAGGGATTTTCCAAAATTGCTCGTCCGCTCACTCACCATTACTGAAAACTCAAAAGTTCGCGTGGAATGAGAAGTGCCCGGTGGTTTGTGAACTTAAGAAGAGACCGACGACATCACCTATATTAGCGCCGCCGAAAGGACTGGATTTATGGTATACTGGCGACGCTTCAAATCGGGGTTTGGGTTGCGTGTTGATGCAAAAGGATAAAGTGATTGCTTATGCTTCTCGGCAACTAAAATCGCACGAAGTTAATTATCCGACTCATGATCCGGAGCTAGCAATGTGGTCTTTGCCTTGAAAATTTGGCGACATTATCATGCGGCACTCATTGTCGAGATCTTCTGAGATCATAAGAGCCTCAAATACATTTTCGATGAAAAGAATTAAACATGAGGCGAGAAGGTGGTGGAATTGATCAAGGATTACGACTTGGAGATTCTCTATCATCCGGGAAAGCAAATGTAGTAGCCGATGCTTTGAGCCGTAAACTGTTTCTCTTCGAGTGTTGGAAGCTCTTACGCCCTGCACCGGCATTCAACGAGAACCGATCCGCGAAGGATTGAAGTATGGGCACCGGGAATCCAAGGGCGACTTTATGTGATGGAACCGACTTCATCACTAGTCGAGAAGATCAAGTCCAAGCGGTTGGACGATTCTCCGATCCTTCGATTATGTGATGAAGTAAAGAAAGGAAAAGCCCGAGATTCGTGATACAAGACGATGGAGTTACGAGATTTGAGTCGACTTTGCGTTCGACGATGATGACTTGAGACGGACTATTCGAAAGAAGCTCATAGCGCGCCTATTCTATTCACTCGGGCGTGATAAGATGTATAAGGATCTTAAACAAAACTTCCGGTGGGGAATATGAAGAAGGGCGTGGCAGTACGTTTGAAGTGTTTGACTTGCCAGGTCAAGATTGAGCATCGGCGACTGCAGGGATGTTAAAGCCGCTTCCGATCCCCGAATGGAAGTGGGAGGACATTTCGATGGATTTCATCACCAGTATGCCAAGGACTAGAGCAGAATGAACATGATTTGGGTCGTAGTTGATCGACTAACCAAGTCGGCTCATTTCCTAGGAATCAAAGATACATGGGGACCCGAGAGATTGGCACGAGTATTTGTTGCGGAGATAGTCAGATTGCATGGGACGCCGAAGACCATTATTTCGGATCGAGATGGTCGTTTCGTGTCGCACTTCTGGAAGGCAGTCCATAAGGCTTTGGGGACTGAGCTCAACTTTAGCACAGCTTATCATCCCCAAACAGACGGTCAGTCCGAAAGGACTATTCAAACTGTAGAAGACATGCTTAGAGCTTGTGCGTTGGATTGGTCAACCGATTGGGAAGTTCACTTGCCCTTGATCGAATTCACTTACAATAATAGTTGGCATGCTTCTATTAGAATGGCACCATTTGAAGCTTTGTACGGGAGGAGATGCCGATCACCCCTGTGTTGGGATGATTCTTCGGATTTGATCGGGACGGAACTGGAATTGATTATTCAGACTCAAGAGAAGATAGCTTTGATTCGAGAGAGACTATTGACTGCCCAGAGTCGACAGAAGTCTTATGCCGATGTACGTCGTCGTCCTCTAGAGTTCGACGTTGGGGATCATGTGCTATTGAAGGTGTCTCCTACACGAGGGATTTTCCGTTTTGGGAGGAGAGGCAAGCTCAGTCCGAGATATATCGGACCATTCGAGATCCTCGAGAGAGTTGGAGAGTTAGCATACAGATTGGCCTTACCGCCGTCGTTGAGTCATGTTCACAATGTGTTTCACGTATCCCAACTGCGAAAGTATGTACCGGACCCCAGT
>JAWKAU010000885.1:0-28000 GCA_033398695.1 Orobanche coerulescens
TGAAACTTAAATCCAAATCCAATGGAACTTCATGAGTCTAGTCCTCTTGGAACCTCATGAACCTTTAATCCGAATCCAAAGGAACTTCATGAGCCTAGTCTTATAGGAACCTCATGAACCTTAAATTCAAATCCAATGGAACTTCATGAGCCTAGTCCTCTAGGAAACTCATGAACCTTAAATACGAATCCAAAGGAACTTCATGAGCATAGTCCTCTAGGAACCTCATGAACCTTTAATCCGAATCCGAAGGAACTACATGAGCCTAGTCTTCTAGGAACCTGATGAACCTTTAATCCTAATCCAAAGGAACTTCATGAGACTAGTCTCTAGGAACCTCATGAACCTTTAATCGGAATCCAAAGAAACTTCATGAGCCTAGTCTTCTAGGAACCTCATAAACCTTAAATTGAAATCCAATGGAACTTCATGAGCCTAGTCCTATAAGAAACTCATGAACCTTAAATACGAATCCAAAGGAACTTCATGAGCCTAGTCCTCTACGAACCTCATGAACCTTTAATCCAAATCTGAAGGAACTTCATGAGCCTATTTCTATAGGAACCTCATAAACCTTAAATCCAAACATTGGAACTTCATGGGCCTCGTCCTCTTGGAACCTCATGAACCTTAAATCCGAATCCAATGGAACTTCATGAGCCTAGTCCTCTAGGAATCTCATGAACCCTAAATCCAAATCCAATGGAACTTCTTGAGCCTAGCCCTCTTGGAATCTCATAACCTTGAATCCGATTAAAGAGGAACTTCATGAGCCCAGTCTTCTAGGAACCTCATGAACCTTAAATTTAAATCCAATGGAATTTCTTGAGCCTAGTCCTCCAGGAAACTCATGAATCTTAAATACGAGTCCAAAGGAACTTCATGATCCTAGTCCTCTAGGAAGATCATGAATCTTAAATCCAAATCCAAAGGAACTTCATGAGCCTAGTCTTCAAAGAAACTCATGAACCTTAAATCCAAATCCAATGGAATTTCATGATCCTAGTCCTCTAGGAACCTCATGAACCTTAAATCCAAACATTAGAACTTCATGAGCCTAATCCTCTTGGAAACTCATGAACCTTAATTTCAAATCCAATGGAACTTCATGAGCCTAGTCCTCTTGGAACCTCATGAACCTTTAATCCGAATCCGAAGGAACTTCATGAGCCTAGTCTTCTAGGAACATCATGAACCTTAAATTCAAATCAAATGGAACTTCATGAGCCTAGTCCTCTAGGAAACTCATGAACCTTAAATACGAATCCAAAGGAACTTCATGAGCCTAGTCCTCTAGGAAACCTCATGAACCTTTAATCCGAATCTGAAGGAACTACATGAGCTTAGTCTTCTAGGAACCTCATGAACCTTAAATTTAAATCTAATGGAACTTCATGAGCCTAGTCCTCTAGGAACCTTATGAACCTTATATCCAAATCCAATGGAACTTCATGAGCCTTGCCCTCTGTGATCCTCACGAACCTTAAATCCAAATCCAAAGGAACTTCATTAGCCTAGTCCTCTATGAACCTCATGAATCTTAAATCAAAATTCAAAGGAACTTCTTGAGCCTAGCCTTCTAGGAACCTCATGAACCTTAAATCCAAATCCAATGGAGGAACTTCATGAGCCTAGTCCTTTAGGAAACTCATGAACCTTTAATCCGAATATAAAGGGACTTCATGATCTCAGTCCTCTAGGAACCTCATGAACCTTTAATCCGAATCCAAAGGAACTTCATGAGCCTAGTGTTCTAGAAATCTCATGAAACTTAAATCCAAATCCAATGGAACTTCATGAGCCTAGTCCTCTTGGAACCTCATGAACCTTTAATCCGAATCCAAAGGAACTTCATGAGCATAGTATTCTAGGAACCTCATGATCCTTAAATCCAAATCTAATGGAACTTCATGACCCTAGTCCTCCATGAACATCATGAACCTTAAATCAAAAGCCAAAGGAACTTCATGAGCCTAGTCCTCTAGGAACCTCATGAACCTTTAATCCAAATCTGAAGGAACTTCATGAGCCTAGTCTTGTAGGAACCTCATGAACCTTAAATTCAAATCCAATGGAACTTTATGAGCCTAGTCCTCTAGGAAACTCATGAACCTTAAATACAAATCCAAAGGAACTTCATGAGCCTAGTCCTCTAGGAACCTCATGAACCTTTAATCCGATTCTAAAGGAACTACATGGGCCTAGTCTTCTAAGAACCTCATGAACCTTTAATCCTAACCCAAAGGAACTTTATGAGCCTAGTCTCTAGGAACATCATGAACCTTTAATCGGAATACAAAGGAACTTCATGAGCCTAGTCTTCTAGGAACCTCATAAACCTTAAATTCAAATCCAATGGAACATCGTGAGCCAAGTCCTATAGGAAACTCATGAACCTTAATTATGAATCCAATAGGAACCTCACGAGCCTAGTCCTCCAGTAACATCATGAACCTTAAAACAAAAGCCAAAGGAACTAATGAGCCTAGTTCTCTAGGAACCTCATGAACCTTTAATCCAAATCTGAAGGAACTTCATGAGCCTAGTCTTCTACGAACCTTATGAAACTTAAATTCAAATCCAATGGAACTTCATGAGCCTAATACTCTAGGAAACTCATCAACCTTAAATACGAATCCAAAGGAACTTCATGAGCCTAGTCCTCTTGGAACCTCATGAACCTTTAATCCGAATCCAAAGGAACTTCATGAGCATAGTATTCTAGGAACCTCATGATCCTTAAATCCAAATCTAATGGAACTTCATGACCCTAGTCCTCCATGAACATCATGAACCTTAAATCAAAAGCCAAAGGAACTTCATGAGCCTAGTCCTCTAGGAACCTCATGAACCTTTAATCCAAATCTGAAGGAACTTCATGAGCCTAGTCTTGTAGGAACCTCATGAACCTTAAATTCAAATCCAATGGAACTTTATGAGCCTAGTCCTCTAGGAAACTCATGAACCTTAAATACAAATCCAAAGGAACTTCATGAGCCTAGTCCTCTAGGAACCTCATGAACCTTTAATCCGAATCTAAAGGAACTACATGGGCCTAGTCTTCTAAGAACCTCATGAACCTTTAATCCTAACCCAAAGGAACTTTATGAGCCTAGTCTCTAGGAACATCATGAACCTTTAATCGGAATACAAAGGAACTTCATGAGCCTAGTCTTCTAGGAACCTCATAAACCTTAAATTCAAATCCAATGGAACATCGTGAGCCAAGTCCTATAGGAAACTCATGAACCTTAATTATGAATCCAATAGGAACCTCACGAGCCTAGTCCTCCAGTAACATCATGAACCTTAAAACAAAAGCCAAAGGAACTAATGAGCCTAGTTCTCTAGGAACCTCATGAACCTTTAATCCAAATCTGAAGGAACTTCATGAGCCTAGTCTTCTACGAACCTTATGAAACTTAAATTCAAATCCAATGGAACTTCATGAGCCTAATACTCTAGGAAACTCATCAACCTTAAATACGAATCCAAAGGAACTTCATGAGCCTAGTCCTATAGGAATTTCATGAACCTTTAATCCTAATCTGAAGGAACTACATGAGCCTAGTCTTCTAGGAACCTCATGAACCTAAAATACGAATCCAAAGGAACTTCATGAGCCTAGTCCTCTTGGAACCTCATGAACCTTTAATCCGAATCCAAAGGAATTTCATGAGCCTAGTCTTCAAAGAAACTCATGAACCTTAAATCCAAACCCAATGGAACTTCCCGAGCCTAGTCCTCTAAGAACCTCATGAACCTTTAATACTAATCCAAAGGAACTTTATGAGCCTAGTCTCTAGGAACCTCATGAACCTTAAATCCAAATCCAAAGGAACTTCATGAGCCTAGTCCTCTATGAACCTCATGAATCTTAAATCAGAATTCAAAGGAACTTCATGAGCCTAGCCTTCTAGGAACCTCATGAACCTTAAATCCAAATCCAAAGGAGGAACTTCATGAGCCTAGTCCTTTAGGAAACTCATGAACCTTTAATCCGAATATAAAGGGACTTCATGATCCCAGTCCTCTAGAAACCTCGTGAACCTTTAATCCGATTCCAAAGGAACTTCATGAGCCTAGTGTTCTAGAAATATCATGAAACTTAAATCCAAATCCAATGGAACTTCATGAGCCTAGTCCTCTTGGAACCTCATGAACCTTTAATACTAATCCAAAGGAACTTCATGAGCCTAGTCTCTAGGAACCTCATGAACCTTAAATCCAAATCCAAAGGAACTTCATGAGCCTAGTCCTCTATGAACCTCATGAATCTTAAATCAGAATTCAAAGGAACTTCATGAGCCTAGCCTTCTAGGAACCTCATGAACCTTAAATCCAAATCCAATGGAGGAACTTCATGAGCCTAGTCCTTTAGGAAACTCATGAACCTTTAATCCGAATATAAAGGGACTTCATGATCCCAGTCCTCTAGAAACCTCATGAACCTTTAATCCGAATCCAAAGGAACTTCATGAGCCTAGTGTTCTAGAAATATCATGAAACTTAAATCCAAATCCAATGGAACTTCATGAGCCTAGTCCTCTTGGAACCTCATGAACCTTTAATCCGAATCCAAAGGAACTTCATGAACCTTAAATTTCTAGGAACCTCATGATCCTTAAATCCAAATCTAATGGAACTTCATGAGCCTAGTCCTCCATGAACATCATGAACCTTAAATCAAAAGCCAAAGGAACTTCATGAGCCTAGTCCTATAGGAATTTCATGAACCTTTAATCCTAATCTGAAGGAACTACATGAGCCTAGTCTTCTAGGAACCTCAAATACGAATCCAAAGGAACTTCATGAGCCTAGTCCTCTTGGAACCTCATGAACCTTTAATCCGAATCCAAAGGAATTTCATGAGCCTAGTCTTCAAAGAAACTTATGAACCTTAAATCCAAACCCAATGGAACTTCCCAAGCCTAGTCCTCTAGGAACCTCATGAACCTTAAATCCAAATCTAATGGAACTTCATGAGCCTAGTCTCTAGGAACCTCATGAACCTTAAATCCAACTCTAATGGAACTTCATGAGCCTTGTCCTCTGTGAACCTCATGAACCTTAAATCCAAATCAAAAGGAACTTCATGAGCCTAGTCATCTATGAACCTCATGAATCTTAAATCAAAATTCAAAGGAACTTCATGAGCCTAGCCTTCTAGGAACCTCATGAACCTTAAATCCAAATCCAATGGAGGAACTTCATGAGCCTAGTCCTTTAGGAAACTCATGAACCTTTAATCCGAATATAAAGGGACTTCATGATCCCAGTCCTCTAGAAACCTCATGAACCTTTAATCCGAATCCAAAGGAACTTCATGAGCCTAGTGTTCTAGAAATCTCATGAAACTTAAATCCAAATCCAATGGAACTTCATGAGCCTAGTCCTCTTGGAACCTCATGAACCTTTAATCCGAATCCAAAGGAACTTCATGAGCATAGTATTCTAGGAACCTCATGATCCTTAAATCCAAATCTAATGGAACTTCATGAGCCTAGTCCTCCATGAACATCATGAACCTTAAATCAAAAGCCAAAGGAACTTCATGAGCCTAGTCCTCTAGGAACCTCATGAACCTTTAATCCAAATCTGAAGGAACTTCACGAGCCTAGTCTTGTAGGAACCTCATGAACCTTAAATTCAAATCCAATGGAACTTTATGAGCCTAGTCCTCTAGGAAACTCATGAACCTTAAATACAAATCCAAAGGAACTTCATGATCCTAGTCCTCTAGGAACCTCATGAACCTTTTATCCGAATCTAAAGGAACTACATGGGCCTAGTCTTCTAAGAACCTCATGAACCTTTAATCGGAATACAAAGGAACTTCATGAGCCTAGTCTTCTAGGAACCTCATAAACCTTAAATTGAAATCCAATGGAACTTCGTGAGCCAAGTCCTATAGGAAACTCATGAACCTTAATTACGAATCCAAAGGAACTTCACGAGCCTAGTCCTCCAGTAACATCATGAACCTTAAAACAAAAGCCAAAGGAACAAATGGGCCTAGTTCTCTAGGAACCTCATGAACCTTTAATCCAAATCTGAAGGAACTTCATGAGCCTAGTCTTCTAGGAACCTTATGAAACTTAAATTGAAATCCAATGGAACTTCATGAGCCTAATACTCTAGGAAACTCATCAACCTTAAATACGAATCCAAAGGAACTTCATGAGCCTAGTCCTATAGGAATTTCATGAACCTTTAATCCTAATCTGAAGGAACTACATGAGCCTAGTCTTCTAGGAACCTCATGAACCTCAAATACGAATCCAAAGGAACTTCATGAGCCTAGTCCTCTTAGAACCTCATGAACCTTTAATCCGAATCCAAAGGAATTTCATGAGCCTAGTCTTCAAAGAAACTCATGAACCTTAAATCCAAACCCAATGGAACTTCTCGAGCCTAGTCCTCTAGGAACCTCATGAACCTTTAATACTAATCCAAAGGAACTTCATGAGCCTAGTCTCTAGGAACCTCATGAACCTTAAATCCAAATCCAAAGGAACTTCATGAGCCTAGTCCTCTATGAACCTCATGAATCTTAAATCAGAATTCAAAGGAACTTCATGAGCCTAGCCTTCTAGGAACCTCATGAACCTTAAATCCAAATCCAATGGAGGAACTTCATGAGCCTAGTCCTTTAGGAAACTCATGAACCTTTAATCCGAATATAAAGGGACTTCATGATCCCAGTCCTCTAGAAACCTCATGAACCTTTAATCCGAATCCAAAGGAACTTCATGAGCCTAGTGTTCTAGAAATCTCATGAAACTTAAATCCAAATCCAATGGAACTTCATGAGCCTAGTCCTCTTGGAACCTCATGAACCTTTAATCCGAATCCAAAGGAACTTCATGAGCATAGTATTCTAGGAACCTCATGATCCTTAAATCCAAATCTAATGGAACTTCATGAGCCTAGTCCTCCATGAACATCATGAACCTTAAATCAAAAGCCAAAGGAACTTCATGAGCCTAGTCCTCTAGGAACCTCATGAACCTTTAATCCAAATCTGAAGGAACTTCACGAGCCTAGTCTTGTAGGAACCTCATGAACCTTAAATTCAAATCCAATGGAACTTTATGAGCCTAGTCCTCTAGGAAACTCATGAACCTTAAATACAAATCCAAAGGAACTTCATGATCCTAGTCCTCTAGGAACCTCATGAACCTTTTATCCGAATCTAAAGGAACTACATGGGCCTAGTCTTCTAAGAACCTCATGAACCTTTAATCCTAACCAAAAGGAACTTTATGAACCTAGTCTCTAGGAACCTCATGAACCTTTAATCGGAATACAAAGGAACTTCATGAGCCTAGTCTTCTAGGAACCTCATAAACCTTAAATTGAAATCCAATGGAACTTCGTGAGCCAAGTCCTATAGGAAACTCATGAACCTTAATTACGAATCCAAAGGAACTTCACGAGCCTAGTCCTCCAGTAACATCATGAACCTTAAAACAAAAGCCAAAGGAACAAATGGGCCTAGTTCTCTAGGAACCTCATGAACCTTTAATCCAAATCTGAAGGAACTTCATGAGCCTAGTCTTCTAGGAACCTTATGAAACTTAAATTGAAATCCAATGGAACTTCATGAGCCTAATACTCTAGGAAACTCATCAACCTTAAATACGAATCCAAAGGAACTTCATGAGCCTAGTCCTATAGGAATTTCATGAACCTTTAATCCTAATCTGAAGGAACTACATGAGCCTAGTCTTCTAGGAACCTCATGAACCTCAAATACGAATCCAAAGGAACTTCATGAGCCTAGTCCTCTTGGAACCTCATGAACCTTTAATCCGAATCCAAAGGAATTTCATGAGCCTAGTCTTCAAAGAAACTCATGAACCTTAAATCTAAACCCAATGGAACTTCCCGAGCCTAGTCCTCTAGGAACCTCATGAACCTTTAATACTAATCCAAAGGAACTTCATGAGCCTAGTCTCTAGGAACCTCATGAACCTTAAATCCAAATCCAAAGGAACTTCATGAGCCTAGTCCTCTATGAACCTCATGAATCTTAAATCAGAATTCAAAGGAACTTCATGAGCCTAGCCTTCTAGGAACCTCATGAACCTTAAATCCAAATCCAATGGAGGAACTTCATGAGCCTAGTCCTTTAGAAAACTCATGAACCTTTAATCCGAATATAAAGGGACTTCATGATCCCAGTCCTCTAGAAACCTCATGAACCTTTAATCCGAATCCAAAGGAACTTCATGAGCCTAGTGTTCTAGAAATCTCATGAAACTTAAATCCAAATCCAATGGAACTTCATGAGCCTAGTCCTCTTGGAACCTCATGAACCTTTAATCCGAATCCAAAGGAACTTCATGAGCATAGTATTCTAGGAACCTCATGATCCTTAAATCCAAATCTAATGGAACTTCATGACCCTAGTCCTCCATGAACATCATGAACCTTAAATCAAAAGCCAAAGGAACTTCATGAGCCTAGTCCTCTAGGAACCTCATGAACCTTTAATCCAAATCTGAAGGAACTTCATGAGCCTAGTCTTCCAGGAACATCATGAACCTTAAATCCAAAGCCAAAGGAACTTCATGAGCCTAGTCCTCTATGAACCTCATGAATCTTAAATCAAAATTCAAAGGAACTTCTTGAGCCTAGCCTTCTAGGAACCTCATGAACCTTAAATCCAAATCCAATGGAGGAACTTCATGAGCCTAGTCCTTTAGGAAACTCATGAACCTTTAATCCGAATATAAAGGGACTTCATGATCCCAGTCCTCTAGGAACCTCATGAACCTTTAATCCGAATCCAAAGGAACTTCATGAGCCTAGTGTTCTATAAATCTCATGAAACTTAAATCCAAATCCAATGGAACTTCATGAGCCTAGTCCTCTTGGAACCTCATGAACCTTTAATCCGAATCCAAAGGAACTTCATGAGCATAGTATTCTAGGAACCTCATGATCCTTAAATCCAAATCTAATGGAACTTCATGACCCTAGTCCTCCATGAACATCATGAACCTTAAATCAAAAGCCAAAGGAACTTCATGAGCCTAGTCCTCTAGGAACCTCATGAACCTTTAATCCAAATTCAAGGAACTTCATGAGCCTAGTCTTGTAGGAACCTCATGAACCTTAAATTCAAATCCAATGGAACTTTATGAGCCTAGTCCTCTAGGAAACTCATGAACCTTAAATACAAATCCAAAGGAACTTCATGAGCCTAGTCCTCTAGGAACCTCATGAACCTTTAATCCGAATCTAAAGGAACTACATGGGCCTAGTCTTCTAAGAACCTCATGAACCTTTAATCCTAACCCAAAGGAACTTTATGAGCCTAGTCTCTAGGAACATCATGAACCTTTAATCTAATACAAAGGAACTTCATGAGCCTAGTCTTCTAGGAACCTCATAAACCTTAAATTCAAATCCAATGGAACATCGTGAGCCAAGTCCTATAGGAAACTCATGAACCTTAATTATGAATCCAATAGGAACCTCACGAGCCTAGTCCTCCAGTAACATCATGAACCTTAAAACAAAAGCCAAAGGAACTAATGAGCCTAGTTCTCTAGGAACCTCATGAACCTTTAATCCAAATCTGAAGGAACTTCATCAGCCTAGTCTTCTAGGAACCTTATGAAACTTAAATTCAAATCCAATGGAACTTCATGAGCCTAATACTCTAGGAAACTCATCAACCTTAAATACGAATCCAAAGGAACTTCATGAGCCTAGTCCTATAGGAATTTCATGAACCTTTAATCCTAATCTGAAGGAACTACATGAGCCTAGTCTTCTAGGAACCTCATGAACCTCAAATACGAATCCAAAGGAACTTCATGAGCCTAGTCCTCTTGGAACCTCATGAACCTTTAATCCGAATCCAAAGGAATTTCATGAGCCTAGTCTTCAAAGAAACTCATGAACCTTAAATCCAAACCCAATGGAACTTCCCGAGCCTAGTCCTCTAAGAACCTCATGAACCTTTAATACTAATCCAAAGGAACTTCATGAGCCTAGTCTCTAGGAACCTCATGAACCTTAAATCCAAATCCAAAGGAACTTCATGAGCCTAGTCCTCTATGAACCTCATGAATCTTAAATCAGAATTCAAAGGAACTTCATGAGCCTAGCCTTCTAGGAACCTCATGAACCTTAAATCCAAATCCAAAGGAGGAACTTCATGAGCCTAGTCCTTTAGGAAACTCATGAACCTTTAATCCGAATATAAAGGGACTTCATGATCCCAGTCCTCTAGAAACCTCGTGAACCTTTAATCCGATTCCAAAGGAACTTCATGAGCCTAGTGTTCTAGAAATATCATGAAACTTAAATCCAAATCCAATGGAACTTCATGAGCCTAGTCCTCTTGGAACCTCATGAACCTTTAATACTAATCCAAAGGAACTTCATGAGCCTAGTCTCTAGGAACCTCATGAACCTTAAATCCAAATCCAAAGGAACTTCATGAGCCTAGTCCTCTATGAACCTCATGAATCTTAAATCAGAATTCAAAGGAACTTCATGAGCCTAGCCTTCTAGGAACCTCATGAACCTTAAATCCAAATCCAATGGAGGAACTTCATGAGCCTAGTCCTTTAGGAAACTCATGAACCTTTAATCCGAATATAAAGGGACTTCATGATCCCAGTCCTCTAGAAACCTCATGAACCTTTAATCCGAATCCAAAGGAACTTCATGAGCCTAGTGTTCTAGAAATATCATGAAACTTAAATCCAAATCCAATGGAACTTCATGAGCCTAGTCCTCTTGGAACCTCATGAACCTTTAATCCGAATCCAAAGGAACTTCATGAGCATAGTATTCTAGGAACCTCATGATCCTTAAATCCAAATCTAATGGAACTTCATGAGCCTAGTCCTCCATGAACATCATGAACCTTAAATCAAAAGCCAAAGGAACTTCATGAGCCTAGTCCTATAGGAATTTCATGAACCTTTAATCCTAATCTGAAGGAACTACATGAGCCTAGTCTTCTAGGAACCTCAAATACGAATCCAAAGGAACTTCATGAGCCTAGTCCTCTTGGAACCTCATGAACCTTTAATCCGAATCCAAAGGAATTTCATGAGCCTAGTCTTCAAAGAAACTCATGAACCTTAAATCCAAACCCAATGGAACTTCCCAAGCCTAGTCCTCTAGGAACCTCATGAACCTTAAATCCAAATCTAATGGAACTTCATGAGCCTAGTCTCTGGGAACCTCTTGAACCTTAAATCCAAATTCAATGGAACTTCATGAGCCTTGTCCTCTGTGAACCTCATGAACCTTAAATCCAAATCAAAAGGAACTTCATGAGCCTAGTCATCTATGAACCTCATGAATCTTAAATCAAAATGCAAAGGAACTTCATGAGCCTAGCCTTTTAGGAACCTCATGAACCTTAAATCCAAATCCAATGGAGGAACTTCATGAGCCTAGTCCTTTAGGAAACTCATGAACCTTTAATCCGAATATAAAGGGACTTCATGATCCCAGTCCTCTAGAAACCTCATGAACCTTTAATCCGAATCCAAAGGAACTTCATGAGCCTAGTGTTCTAGAAATCTCATGAAACTTAAATCCAAATCCAATGGAACTTCATGAGCCTAGTCCTCTTGGAACCTCATGAACCTTTAATCCGAATCCAAAGGAACTTCATGAGCATAGTATTCTAGGAACCTCATGATCCTTAAATCCAAATCTAATGGAACTTCATGAGCCTAGTCCTCCATGAACATCATGAACCTTAAATCAAAAGCCAAAGGAACTTCATGAGCCTAGTCCTCTAGGAACCTCATGAACCTTTAATCCAAATCTGAAGGAACTTCACGAGCCTAGTCTTGTAGGAACCTCATGAACCTTAAATTCAAATCCAATAGAACTTTATGAGCCTAGTCCTCTAGGAAACTCATGAACCTTAAATACAAATCCAAAGGAACTTCATGATCCTAGTCCTCTAGGAACCTCATGAACCTTTTATCCGAATATAAAGGAACTACATGGGCCTAGTCTTCTAAGAACATCATGAACCTTTAATCCTAACCAAAAGGAACTTTATGAACCTAGTCTCTAGGAATCTCATGAACCTTTAATCGGAATACAAAGGAACTTCATGAGCCTAGTCTTCTAGGAACCTCATAAACCTTAAATTGAAATCCAATGGAACTTCGTGAGCCAAGTCCTATAGGAAACTCATGAACCTTAATTACGAATCCAAAGGAACTTCACGAGCCTAGTCCTCCAGTAACATCATGAACCTTAAAACAAAATCCAAAGGAACAAATGGGCCTAGTTCTCTAGGAACCTCATGAACCTTTAATCCAAATCTGAAGGAACTTCATGAGCCTAGTCTTCTAGGAACCTTATGAAACTTAAATTGAAATCCAATGGAACTTCATGAGCCTAATACTCTAGGAAACTCATCAACCTTAAATACGAATCCAAAGGAACTTCATTAGCCTAGTCCTATAGGAATTTCATGAACCTTTAATCCTAATCTGAAGGAACTACATGAGCCTAGTCTTCTAGGAACCTCATGAACCTCAAATACGAATCCAAAGGAACTTCATGAGCCTAGTCCTCTTGGAACCTCATGAACCTTTAATCCGAATCCAAAGGAATTTCATGAGCCTAGTCTTCAAAGAAACTCATGAACCTTAAATCCAAACCCAATGGAACTTCCCGAGCCTAGTCCTCTAGGAACCTCATGAACCTTTAATACTAATCCAAAGGAACTTCATGAGCCTAGTCTCTAGGAACCTCATGAACCTTAAATCCAAATCCAAAGGAACTTCATGAGCCTAGTCCTCTATGAACCTCATGAATCTTAAATCAGAATTCAAAGGAACTTCATGAGCCTAGCCTTCTAGGAACCTCATGAACCTTAAATCCAAATCCAATGGAGGAACTTCATGAGCCTAGTCCTTTAGGAAACTCATGAACCTTTAATCCGAATATAAAGGGAGTTCATGATCCCAGTCCTCTAGAAACCTCATGAACCTTTAATCCGAATCCAAAGGAACTTCATGAGCCTAGTGTTCTAGAAATCTCATGAAACTTAAATCCAAATCCAATGGAACTTCATGAGCTTAGTCCTCTTGGAACCTCATGAACCTTTAATCCGAATCCAAAGGAACTTCATGAGCATAGTATTCTAGGAACCTCATGATCCTTAAATCCAAATCTAATGGAACTTCATGACCCTAGTCCTCCATGAACATCATGAACCTTAAATCAAAAGCCAAAGGAACTTCATGAGCCTAGTCCTCTAGGAACCTCATGAACCTTTAATCCAAATCTGAAGGAACTTCATGAGCCTAGTCTTCCAGGAACATCATGAACCTTAAATCCAAAGCCAAAGGAACTTCATGAGCCTAGTCCTCTATGAACCTCATGAATCTTAAATCAAAATTCAAAGTAACTTCATGAGCCTAGCCTTCTAGGAACCTCATGAACCTTAAATCCAAATCCAATGGAGGAACTTCATGAGCCTAGTCCTTTAGGAAACTCATGAACCTTTAATTCGAATATAAAGGGACTTCATGATCCCAGTCCTCTAGGAACCTCATGAACCTTTAATCCGAATCCAAAGGAACTTCATGATCCTAGTGTTCCAGAAATCTCATGAAACTTAAATCCAAATCCAATGGAACTTCATGAGCCTAGTCCTCTTGGAACCTCATGAACCTTTAATCTGAATCCAAAGGAACTTCATGAGCATAGTATTCCAGGAACCTCATGATCCTTATATCCAAATCTAATGGAACTTCATGACCCTAGTCCTCCATGAACATCATGAACCTTAAATCAAAAGCCAAAGGAACTTCATGAGCCTAGTCCTCTAGGAACCTCATGAACCTTTAATCCAAATCTCAAGGAACTTCATGAGCCTAGTCTTGTAGGAACCTCATGAACCTTAAATTCAAATCCAATGGAACTTTATGAGCCTAGTCCTCTAGGAAACTCATGAACCTTAAATACAAATCCAAAGGAACTTCATGAGCCTAGTCCTCTAGGAACCTCATGAACCTTTAATCCGAATCTAAAGGAACTACATGGGCCTAGTCTTCTAAGAACCTCATGAACCTTTAATCCTAACCCAAAGGAACTTTATGAGCCTAGTCTCTAGGAACATCATGAACCTTTAATCGGAATACAAAGGAACTTCATGAGCCTAGTCTTCTAGGAACCTCATAAACCTTAAATTCAAATCCAATGGAACTTCGTGAGCCAAGTCCTATAGGAAACTCATGAACCTTAATTACGAATCCAAAGGAACTTCACGATCCTAGTCCTCCAGTAACATCATGAACCTTAAAACAAAAGCCAAAGGAACTAATGAGCCTAGTTCTCTAGGAACCTCATGAACCTTTAATCCAAATCTGAAGGAACTTCATGAGCCTAGTCTTCTAGGAACCTTATGAAACTTAAATTCAAATCCAATGGAACTTCATGAGCCTAATACTCTAGGAAACTCATCAACCTTAAATACGAATCCAAAGGAACTTCATGAGCCTAGTCCTATAGGAATTTCATGAACCTTTAATCCTAATCTGAAGGAACTACATGAGCCTAGTCTTCTAGGAACCTCATGAACCTCAAATACGAATCCAAAGGAACTTCATGAGCCTAGTCCTCTTGGAACCTCATGAACCTTTAATCCGAATCCAAAGGAATTTCATGAGCCTAGTCTTCAAAGAAACTCATGAACCTTAAATCCAAACCCAATGGAACTTCACGAGCCTAGTCCTCTAGGAACCTCATGAACCTTTAATACTAATCCAAAGGAACTTCATGAGCCTAGTCTCTAGGAACCTCATGAACCTTAAATCCAAATCCAAAGGAACTTCATGAGCCTAGTCCTCTATGAACCTCATGAATCTTAAATCAGAATTCAAAGGAACTTCATGAGCCTAGCCTTCTAGGAACCTCATGAACCTTAAATCCAAATCCAAAGGAGGAACTTCATGAGCCTAGTCCTTTAGGAAACTCATGAACCTTTAATCCGAATATAAAGGGACTTCATGATCCCAGTCCTCTAGAAACCTCGTGAACCTTTAATCCGATTCCAAAGGAACTTCATGAGCCTAGTGTTCTAGAAATATCATGAAACTTAAATCCAAATCCAATGGAACTTCATGAGCCTAGTCCTCTTGGAACCTCATGAACCTTTAATACTAATCCAAAGGAACTTCATGAGCCTAGTCCTCTATGAACCTCATGAATCTTAAATCAGAATTCAAAGGAACTTCATGAGCCTAGCCTTCTAGGAACCTCATGAACCTTAAATCCAAATCCAATGGAGGAACTTCATGAGCTTAGTCCTTTAGGAAACTCATGAACCTTTAATCCGAATATAAAGGGACTTCATGATCCCAGTCCTCTAGAAACCTCATGAACCTTTAATCCGAATCCAAAGGAACTTCATGAGCCTAGTGTTCTAGAAATATCATGAAACTTAAATCCAAATCCAATGGAACTTCATGAGCCTAGTCCTCTTGGAACCTCATGAACCTTTAATCCGAATCCAAAGGAACTTCATGAGCATAGTATTCTAGGAACCTCATGATCCTTAAATCCAAATCTAATGGAACTTCATGAGCCTAGTCCTCCATGAACATCATGAACCTTAAATCAAAAGCCAAAGGAACTTCATGAGCCTAGTCCTATAGGAATTTCATGAACCTTTAATCCTAATCTGAAGGAACTACATGAGCCTAGTCTTCTAGGAACCTCAAATACGAATCCAAAGGAACTTCATGAGCCTAGTCCTCTTGGAACCTCATGAACCTTTAATCCGAATCCAAAGGAATTTCATGAGCCTAGTCTTCAAAGAAACTCATGAACCTTAAATCCAAACCCAATGGAACTTCCCAAGCCTAGTCCTCTAGGAACCTCATGAACCTTTAATACTAATCTAAAGGAACTTCATGAGCCTAGTCTCTAGGAACCTCATGAACCTTAAATCCAAATCTAATGGAACTTCATGATCCTTGTCCTCTGTGAACCTCATGAACCTTAAATCCAAATCTAAAGGAACTTCATGAGCCTAGTCATCTATGAACCTCATGAATCTTAAATCAAAATTCAAAGGAACTTCATGAGCCTAGCCTTCTAGGAACCTCATGAACCTTAAATCCAAATCCAATGGAGGAACTTCATGAGCCTAGTCCTTTAGGAAACTCATGAACCTTTAATCCGAATATAAAGGGACTTCATGATCCCAGTCCTCTAGAAACCTCATGAACCTTTAATCCGAATCCAAAGGAACTTCATGAGCCTAGTGTTCTAGAAATCTCATGAAACTTAAATCCAAATCCAATGGAACTTCATGAGCCTAGTCCTCTTGGAACCTCATGAACCTTTAATCCGAATCCAAAGGAACTTCATGAGCATAGTATTCTAGGAACCTCATGATCCTTAAATCCAAATCTAATGGAACTTCATGAGCCTAGTCCTCCATGAACATCATGAACCTTAAATCAAAAGCCAAAGGAACTTCATGAGCCTAGTCCTCTAGGAACCTCATGAACCTTTAATCCAAATCTGAAGGAACTTCACGAGCCTAGTCTTGTAGGAACCTCATGAACCTTAAATTCAAATCCAATGGAACTTTATGAGCCTAGTCCTCTAGGAAACTCATGAACCTTAAATACAAATCCAAAGGAACTTCATGATCCTAGTCCTCTAGGAACCTCATGAACCTTTTATCCGAATCTAAAGGAACTACATGGGCCTAGTCTTCTAAGAACCTCATGAACCTTTAATCCTAACCAAAAGGAACTTTATGAACCTAGTCTCTAGGAACCTCATGAACCTTTAATCGGAATACAAAGGAACTTCATGAGCCTAGTCTTCTAGGAACCTCATAAACCTTAAATTGAAATCCAATGGAACTTCTTGAGCCAAGTCCTATAGGAAACTCATGAACCTTAATTACGAATCCAAAGGAACTTCACGAGCCTAGTCCTCCAGTAACATCATGAACCTTAAAACAAAAGCCAAAGGAACAAATGGGCCTAGTTCTCTAGGAACCTCATGAACCTTTAATCCAAATCTGAAGGAACTTCATGAGCCTAGTCTTCTAGGAACCTTATGAAACTTAAATTGAAATCCAATGGAACTTCATGAGCCTAATACTCTAGGAAACTCATCAACCTTAAATACGAATACAAAGGAACTTCATGAGCCTAGTCCTATAGGAATTTCATGAACCTTTAATCCTAATCTGAAGGAACTACATGAGCCTAGTCTTCTAGGAACCTCATGAACCTCAAATACGAATCCAAAGGAACTTCATGAGCCTAGTCCTCTTGGAACCTCATGAACCTTTAATCCGAATCCAAAGGAATTTCATGAGCCTAGTTTTCAAAGAAACTCATGAACCTTAAATCCAAACCCAATGGAACTTCCCGAGCCTAGTCCTCTAGGAACCTCATGAACCTTTAATACTAATCCAAAGGAACTTCATGAGCCTAGTCTCTAGGAACCTCATGAACCTTAAATCCAAATCCAAAGGAACTTCATGAGCCTAGTCCTCTATGAACCTCATGAATCTTAAATCAGAATTCAAAGGAACTTCATGAGCCTAGCCTTCTAGGAACCTCATGAACCTTAAATCCAAATCCAATGGAGGAACTTCATGAGCCTAGTCCTTTAGGAAACTCATGAACCTTTAATCCGAATATAAAGGGACTTCATGATCCCAGTCCTCTAGAAACCTCATGAACCTTTAATCCGAATCCAAAGGAACTTCATGAGCCTAGTGTTCTAGAAATATCATGAAACATAAATCCAAATCCAATGGAACTTCATGAGCCTAGTCCTATTGGAACCTCATGAACCTTTAATACTAATCCAAAGGAACTTCATGAGCCTAGTCTCTAGGAACCTCATGAACCTTAAATCCAAATCCAAAGGAACTTCATGAGCCTAGTCCTCTATGAACCTCATGAATCTTAAATCAGAATTCAAAGGAACTTCATGAGCCTAGCCTTCTAGGAACCTCATGAACCTTAAATCCAAATCCAATGGAGGAACTTCATGAGCCTAGTCCTTTAGGAAACTCATGAACCTTTAATCCGAATATAAAGGGACTTCATGATCCCAGTCCTCTAGAAACCTCATGAACCTTTAATCCGAATCCAAAGGAACTTCATGAGCCTAGTGTTCTAGAAATATCATGAAACTTAAATCCAAATCCAATGGAACTTCATGAGCCTAGTCCTCTTGGAACCTCATGAACCTTTAATCCGAATCCAAAGGAACTTCATAAGCATAGTATTCTAGGAACCTCATGATCCTTAAATCCAAATCTAATGGAACTTCATCAGCCTAGTCCTCCATGAACATCATGAACCTTAAATCAAAAGCCAAAGGAACTTCATGAGCCTAGTCCTATAGGAATTTCATGAACCTTTAATCCTAATCTGAAGGAACTACATGAGCCTAGTCTTCTAGGAACCTCAAATACGAATCCAAAGGAACTTCATGAGCCTAGTCCTCTTGGAACCTCATGAACCTTTAATCCGAATCCAAAGGAATTTCATGAGCCTAGTCTTCAAAGAAACTCATGAACCTTAAATCCAAACCCAATGGAACTTCCCAAGCCTAGTCCTCTAGGAACCTCATGAACCTTTAATACTAATCTAAAGGAACTTCATGAGCCTAGTCTCTAGGAACCTCATGAACCTTAAATCCAAATCTAATGGAACTTCATGAGCCTTGTCCTCTGTGAACCTCATGAACCTTAAATCCAAATCTAAAGGAACTTCATGAGCCTAGTCATCTATGAACCTCATGAATCTTAAATCAAAATTCAAAGGAACTTCATGAGCCTAGACTTCTAGGAACCTCATGAACCTTAAATCCAAATCCAATGGAGGAACTTCATGAGCCTAGTCCTTTAGGAAACTCATGAACCTTTAATCCGAATATAAAGGGACTTCATGATCCCAGTCCTCTAGAAACCTCATGAACCTTTAATCCGAATCCAAAGGAACTTCATGAGCCTAGTGTTCTAGAAATCTCATGAAACTTAAATCCAAATCCAATGGAACTTCATGAGCCTAGTCCTCTTGGAACCTCATGAACCTTTAATCCGAATCCAAAGGAACTTCATGAGCATAGTATTCTAGGAACCTCATGATCCTTAAATCCAAATCTAATGGAACTTCATGAGCCTAGTCCTCCATGAACATCATGAACCTTAAATCAAAAGCCAAAGGAACTTCATGAGCCTAGTCCTCTAGGAACCTCATGAACCTTTAATCCAAATCTGAAGGAACTTCATGAGTCTAGTCTTGTAGGAACCTCATGAACCTTAAATTCAAATCCAATGGAACTTTATGAGCCTAGTCGTCTAGGAAACTCATGAACCTTAAATACAAATCCAAAGGAACTTCATGATCCTAGTCCTCTAGGAACCTCATGAACCTTTAATCCGAATCTAAAGGAACTACATGGGCCTAGTCTTCTAAGAACCTCATGAACCTTTAATCCTAACCCAAAGGAACTTTATGAGCCTAGTCTCTAGGAACCTCATGAACCTTTAATCGGAATACAAAGGAACTTCATGAGCCTAGTCTTCTAGGAACCTCATAAACCTTAAATTCAAATCCAATGGAACTTCGTGAGCCAAGTCCTATAGGAAACTCATGAACCTTAATTACGAATCCAAAGGAACTTCACGAGCCTAGTCCTCCAGTAACATCATGAACCTTAAAACAAAAGCCAAAGGAACAAATGGGCCTACTTCTCTAGGAACCTCATGAACCTTTAATCCAAATCTGAAGGAACTTCATGAGCCTAGTCTTCTAGGAACCTTATGTAACTTAAATTGAAATCCAATGGAACTTCATGAGCCTAATACTCTAGGAAACTCATCAACCTTAAATACGAATCCAAAGGAACTTCATGAGCCTAGTCCTATAGGAATTTCATGAACCTTTAATCCTAATCTGAAGGAACTACATGAGCCTAGTCTTCTAGGAACCTCATGAACCTCAAATACGAATCCAAAGGAACTTCATGAGCCTAGTCCTCTTGGAACCTCATGAACCTTTAATCCGAATCCAAAGGAATTTCATGAGCCTAGTCTTCAAAGAAACTCATGAACCTTAAATCCAAACCCAATGGAACTTCCCAAGCCTAGTCCTCTAGGAACCTCATGAACCTTTAATACTAATCTAAAGGAACTTCATGAGCCTAGTCTCTAGGAACCTCATGAACCTTAAATCCAAATCTAATGGAACTTCATGATCCTTGTCCTCTGTGAACCTCATGAACCTTAAATCCAAATCTAAAGGAACTTCATGAGCCTAGTCATCTATGAACCTCATGAATCTTAAATCAAAATTCAAAGGAACTTCATGAGCCTAGCCTTCTAGGAACCTCATGAACCTTAAATCCAAATCCAATGGAGGAACTTCATGAGCCTAGTCCTTTAGGAACCTCATGAACCTTTAATCCGAATATAAAGGAACTTCATGATCCTAGTCCTCTAGGAACCTCATGAACCTTTAATCCGAATCCAAAGGAACTTCATGAGCCTAGTCCTCTAGGAACCTCATGAAACTTAAATCCAAATCCAATGTAACATCATGAGCCTTGTCCTCTTGGAACCTCATGAACCTTTAATCCGAATGATAAGTTACTTCATGATCATAGTATTCTAGGAACAACATGATCCTTAAATCCAAATCTAATGGAACTTCATGAGCCTAGTCCTCCATGAACATCATGAACCTTAAATCAAAAGCCAAAGGAACTTCATGAGCCTAGTCCTCTCGGAACCTCATGAACCTTAAATCCAAATCCAAATGAACTTCATGAGCCTAGTCCTCTAGGAACCTCATGAACCTTAAATCCAAATCCAATGGAACTTCATGAGCCTAGTCCTCTAGGAACCTCATGAACCTTTAATCTAAATTCAAAGGAACTTCATGAGCCTGGTCCTCTAGGAACCTCATGAACTGTAATTCCAAATCTAAAGGAACTTCATGAGCCTAGTCCTCTTGGAATCTCATGAGACTTAAATCCGAACCCAAATGAACTTCATGAGCCTAGTCCTCTAGGAACCTTATGAACCTTAAATCCAATTCAAAGGAACTTCATGAGCCTAGTCCTCTAGGAACCTCATGAACCTTAAATCCAAATCCAATGGAACTTCATGAGCCTAGTCCTATAGGAACCTCATTAACCTTTAATCCAAATCCAAAGGAACTTCATGATTCTAGTCCTCTAGGAACCTCATGAAACTTAAATCCAAATCCAAAGGAACTTCATGAGCCTAGTACTCTAGGAACCTCATGTACCTATAATCCAAATCAAGGAACTTCATGAGCCTAGTCTTCTAGGAACCTGATGAACCTTAAATCGAAATCCCATGGAACTTCTTGAGCCTGGTCCTCTAGGAACCTCATGAACCTTTAATCGGAATTCAAAGGAACTTCATGAGCCTAGTCATCTAAGAACCTCATGAACCTTAAATCCAAATCAAAATGAACTTCATGAGACTAGTCCGCTAGGAACCTCATGAACCTTAATACGAATCCAAAGGAACTTCATGAGCCTAGTCCTCTAGGAACCTCATGAACCTTTAATCCGAATCCAATGGAACTACATGAGCCTAGTCCTCTAGGAATCTCATGAACCTTAAATCCAAATAAAATGGAACTTCATGAGCCTAGTCCTCTAGGAACCTCATGAACCTTTAATACTAATCCAAAGGAACTTCATGAGCCTAGTCCTCTAGGAACCTCATGAACCTTAAATCCAAATCCAAAGGAACTTCATGAGCCTAGTCCTCTATGAACCTCATGAAACTTAAATCGAATTTAAAGGAACTTCATTAGCCCAGTCCTCTATGAACCTCATGAATCTTAAATCCAAATCCAAAGGAACTTCATGAGCCTAGTCCTCTAGGAAACTCATGAACCTTTAATCCAAATCTAAAGGAACTTCACGAGCGTAGTCCTCTAGGAACTTCATGAAACTTAAATCTAAATCCAATAGAACTTCATGATCCTAGTCCTCTAGGAACCTCATGAAACTTAAATCCAAATCAATGGAACTTCATGAGCCTAGTCCTCTAGGAACCTCATGAACCTTTAATCCAAATCCAAAGGAACTTCATGAGCCTAGTCTCTAGGAACCTCATGAACCTTAAATCCAAATCCAAAGGAACTTCATGAGCCTAGTCCTCTAGGAACCTCATGAACCTTAAATCCAAATTCAAAGGAACTTCATGAGCCTAGCCTTCTAGGAACCTCATGAACCTTAAATCCAAATCGATGGAGGAACTTCATGAGCCTAGTCCTTTAGGAAACTCATGAACCTTTAATCCGAATATAAAGGAACTTCATGATCCCTAGTCCTCTAGGAACCTCATGAACCTTTAATCCGAATCCAAAGGAACTTCATGAGCCTAGTGTTCTAGGAACCTCATGAAACTTAAATCCAAATCAATGGAACTTCATGAGCCTAGTCCTCTTGGAACCTCATGAACCTTTAATCCGAATCCAAAGGAACTTCATGAGCCTAGTCCTCTAGGAACCTCATGAACCTTAAATCCAAATCTAATGGAACTTCATGAGCCTAGTCCTCTATGAACCTCATGAACCTTAAATCCAAATTCAAAGGAACTTCATGAGCCTAGTCCTCTAGGAACCTCATGAACCTTAAATCCAAATCAAAGGAACTTCATGAGCCTAGTCTTCTAGGAACCTCATGAACCTTAAATCGAATCAAAGGAACTTCATGATCCTAGTCATCTATTAACCTCAAGAAACTTAAATCCAAATCCAATGGAACTTAATGAGAATAGTCCTCTAGGAACCTCATAAAACTTAAATCCAAATTCAATGGAACTTCATGAGCCTAGTCCTCTAGGAACCTCATGAACCTTTAATCTAATCTAAAGGAACTTCATGAGCCTAGTCTCTAGGAACCTCATTAACCTTAAATCATAATCTAATGGAACTTCATGAGCCTATTCCTCTATGAACCTCATGAACCTTAAATCCAAATCCAAAGTAACTTCATGAGCCGTGTCCTATATGAACTTCTTGAACCTTAAATCAAAATTCAAGGTAACTTAATGAGCCCATGCCTCTACGAACCTCGTGAAGCTTTATTCCCAATCGTAAGGAACTTCATGAGCCCAGTCCTCTAGGAACCTAATGAACCTTTAATCTAAATATAAAGGAACTTCATGAGCCTAGTCCTCTAGGAACCTCATGAACCTTTAATCCGAATCCAAAGGAACTTCATGAGCCTAGTCCTCATGAACCTTAAATCCAAATCCAATGGAACTTCATGAGCCTAGTCCTCTAGGAACCTCATGAACCTTTAATCCAAATCCAAAGGAACTTCATGAGCCTAGTCCTCTAGGAACTTCTTGAAGCTTAAATCCAAATCTAATGGATCTTCATGACCCTAGTCCTCTAGGAACCTCATGAACCTTAAATACAAATTCAAAAGAACTTCATGACCCTAGTCCTCTAGGAACCTCATGAAACTTAAATCCAAATTCAATGGAACTTCATGAGCCTAGTCCTATAGGAACCTCATGAACCTTAAATCCAAATTCAATGGAACTTCATGAGCCTAGTCCTCTAGGAACCTCATGAACCTTAAATATAAATTCAAAAGAACTTCATGAGTCTAGTCCTCTAGGAACCTCATGAACCTTTAATCCAAATCCGAAGGAACTTAATAAGCATAGTCCTCTAGGAACCCCATGAACCTTTATTCCAAATCCGAAGGAACTTCTTGAGCCTAGTCCTCTTGGAACCTCATAACCTTTAATCCGATTACAAAGGAACTTCATGAGCCTAGTCTTCTAGGAACCACATGAACCTTTAATCCGAATCCAAAGGAACTTCATGAGCCTAGTCTTCTAGGAACCTCATGAACCTTTAATCCGTATCCAAAGGAACTTCATGAGCCTAGTCCTCTAGGAACCTCATGAACCTTAAATCCAAATCCAAAGGAACAAATGGGCCTAGTCCTCTAGGAACCTCATGAACCTTTAATGCAAATCCAAAGGAACTTCATGAGTCTCGTCCTTTAGGGACCTCATGAAAAATCTAAATCCAAAGGAACTCTATGAGTTAAGTCCTCTAGGAAAATCATGAACCTTAAATCCAAAATCCTAAGGAACTTCATGAGCCTAGTCCTCTCGGAACTTCATGAAACTTAAATCCAAATTTAATGGAACTTCATGAGCCTAGTCCCCTATCAACCTCATGAACCTTAAATCAAAATCCGAAGGAACTTCATGAGCCTTGTCCTCTAGGAACTCCATGTACCTTTAATCCAAATACAAAAGAACTTCATGAGCCTAGTCCTCTAGGAACCTCATGAACCTTAAATCCAAATTCAAAGGAACTTCTTGAGTCTAGTCCTATCGGAACCTCATGAACCTTAAATCCAAATACGAAGGAACTTCATGAGCTTATTCCTATAGGAACATCATGAAACTTAAGTCCAAATCCAATGGAACTTCATGAGCCTAGTCCTCTAGGAACCTCATGAACCTTAAATCCAAATTCAAATGAACTTCTTGAGTTTAGTCGTCTAGGAATCTCATGAACCTTTAATCCAAATCCAAAGGAACTTCATGAGCTTAGTCCTCTAGGAACCTTATGAAACCTAAATCCAAATTTAATGGAACTTCATGAACCTAGTCCTCTAACCTCATGAACCTTAAAATCCAAATTCGAAGGAAATTCATGAGCCTAGTCCTATAGGAACATCATGAACCTTAAATCCAAATCCAAAGGAACTTCATGAGCCTAGTCCCCGAGGAACCTCATTAACCTTTAATCCAAATCCGGAGGAATTTCATGAGCCTAGTTCTCTATGAACCTCATAAAACTTAAACCCAAATCTAAAGGAATTTCATGAGCCCATTCCTCTAGGAACCTCATGAACCTTTAATCCAAATTCAAATGAATGTCATGACCCTAGTCCTATAGGAAATCTATGAACCTTTAATACAAAACTAGAAGAACTTCATGAGCCTAGTTCTCTAGTAATCTCATGAACCTTAAATCCAAATTCAAAGGAACCTCTTGAGCCTAGTCCTTTAGGAACCTCATGAGCATTTAATCCAAATTCGAAGGAACTTCATGGGCCTAGTCCTCTAGGAACCTCATAAACCTTTAATCAAAATCTAAAGGAACTTCATGAGCCTAGTCCCCTAGGAACTTCATGAAACATAAATCCAAATTCAATGGAACTTCATGAGCTTAGTCTTCTAGGAACCTCATGAAACATAAATCCAAAGCCAATGGAACTTCATGAGCCTAGTCTTCTAGGAACCTCATGAAACATAAATCCAAATTCAATGGAACTTCATGAGCCTAGTCCTCTAGGAACCTCATGAACCTTAAATCCAAATTCAAATGAATTTCTTGGGTGTAGTCCTCTAGGAACCTCATGAACCTTTAATCCAAATCCAAAGGAACTTCATGAGCCTAGTCCTCTAGGAACCTTATGAAACTTAAATCCAAATTCAATGGAACTTCATGAGCCTAGTCCTCTAACCTCATGAACCTTAAAATCCAAATTCGAAGGAACTTCATGATTCTAGTCCTCTGGAAACCTCATAAACCTTTAATCAAAATCTAAAGGAACTTCATGACCCTAGTCCCCTAGGAACTTCATGAAACATAAATCCAAATTCAATGGAACTTCATGAGCCTAGTCTTCTAGGAACCTCATGAAACTTAAATCCAAATCCAAAGGAACTTCATGAGCCTAGTCCTCTAGGAACCTCATGAACCTTTAATCTACATAAGAAGGAACTTCATGAGCATAATCTCTAGGAACCTCATGAACCTTTAATCCACATAAGAAGGAACTTCATGAGCCTAGTCCACTCGGAACTTCATAAAACATAAATCTAAATTCAATGGAACTTCATTAGCCTAGTACTCTAGGAACCTCATGAACCTTAAATCCAAATCCAAAGGAACTTCTTGAGTATAGTCCTCTAAGAACCTCATGGACCATAATCCAAATCCGAAGGAACTTCATGAGTCTAGTCCTCTCGGAACCTCATGAACCTTTAATCCAAATCCAAAGGAACTTCGTGAGTCTCGTCCTCTAGGAACCTCATGAAAAATCCAAATCCAAAGGAACTCCATGAGTTTAGTCCTCTAGGAACCTCATGAACCTTTAATCCAAATAAGAAGAAACTTCATGAGCCTAATCCTCTAGGAACCTCATGAACCTTAAATCCAAAATCCTAAGGAACTTCATGAGCCTACACCTCTCGGAACTTCACGAAACTTAAATCCAAATTTAATGGAACTTCACGAGCCTAGTCCCCTATGAACCTCATGAACCTTAAATCAAAATCCGAAGGAACTTAATGTGCCTTGTCCTCTATGAACTCCATGTACCTTTAATCCAAATCCAAAAGAACTTCATGAACCTAGTCCTCTAGGAACCTCATGAACCTTAAATCCAAATTCAAATGAACTTCTTGAGTCTAGTCCTGTAGGAACCTCATGAACCTTAAATCCAAATCCGAAGGAACTTCATGAGCTTATTGCTATAGGAACTTCATGAAACTTAAATCCAAATCCAATGGATCTTCATGAGCCTAGTCCTGTAGGAATCTCATGAAACATAACTCCAAATTCAATGGAACTTCATGAGCCTAGTCCTCTAGGAACCTCATGAACCTTAAATCTAAATTCAAAGGAACTTCTTGAGTGTAGTCCTCCAGGAACCTCATGAACCTTTAATCCAAATCCAAAAGAACTTCATGAGCCTAGTCCTCTAGGAACCTCATGAAACTTAAATCCAAATTCAATGGAACTTCATGACCCTAGTCCTCTAGGAACCTCATGAAAAATCCAAATCCAAAGGAACTTCATGAGCCTAGTCTCTAGGAACCTCATGAACCTTTAATCCACATAAGAAGGAACTTCATGAGCCTAATCTTCTAGGAACCTCATGAACCTTAAATCCAAAATCTGAAGGAACTTCATCAGCCTAGTCCTCTAGGAACTTCATGAAACATAAATCTAAATTCAATGGAACTTCATTAGCTTAGTACTCTAGGAATCATAAACCTTAATTCAAATCAAATGGAACTTCATGAGCATAGTCCTCTAGGAACCTCATGGACCTTAATCCAAATCCGAAGGAACTTCATGCGCTTAGTCCTCTAGGAACCTCATGAACCTTTAATCCAAATCCAAAGGAACTTCATGAGCCTCGTCCTCTAGGAACCTCATGAAAAATACAAATCCAAAGGAACTCGATGAGTTTAGTCCTCTAGGAACCTCATGAACCTTTAATCCAAATAAGAAGGTACTTCATGAGCCTAATCCTCTAGGAACCTCATGAACCTTAACTCCAAAATCCTAAGGAACTTCATGAGCCTAGTCCTCTCGGAACTTCATGAAACTTAAATCCAAATTTAATGGAACCTCACGAGCCTAGTCCCCTATGAACCTCATGAACCTTAAATCAAAATCCGAATGAACTTCATGAGCCTTGTCCTCTAGGAACTCCATGTACCTTTAATACAAATACAAAAGAATTTTATGAGCCTAGTCCTCTATGAACCTCATGAACCTTAAATCCAAATTCAAAGGAACTTCTTGAGTCTAGTCCTGTAGGAACCTCATGAACCTTAAATCCAAATACGAAGGAACTTCATGAGCTTATTCCTTTAGGAACTTCATGAAACTTAAATTCAAATCCAATGGAACTTCATGAGCCTAGTCCTCTAGGAACCTCATGAACCTTAAATCCAAATTCAAATGAACTTCTTGAGTGTAGTTCTCTAGGAACCTCATGAAGCTTTAATCCAAATCCAAAGGAAGTTCATGAGCCTATTCCTCTAGGAACCTTATGAAACTTATATCCAAATTCAATGGAACTTCATGAGCCTAGTCCTCTAACCTCATGAACCTTAAAATCTAAATTCGAAGGAAATTCATGAGCCTAGTCCTCTAGGAACCTCATTAACCTTTAATCTAAA